>CABHPQ010139695.1:1323-25993 GCA_902168405.1 Peromyscus aztecus | reverse complement strand
GTCTTATAGCTTCCTGTACCAGTCTCAATGGCATACACAGGAATCTGTAAATCATAGATTTTAAATAATACACCAAGGGTTGTGCACTTAGCCAAGTCCAGTTAGGCAGGATGTAAAGCTGTGTCATTTAAAATCTCCAAATAACAAGCATTACCCCCACATTGTTTCCTGCTATAATGTATGATATGCTGTTCTGAGTGGTTTACACATAATCACAATCATTTACTGAATTCTCACAGCTACCCCATAGACCAAGTACTTTTTTTTTTTCCCAGACAGGAAACAAAAGTAAAGTAAAATAATTTGCCCAAGGTAACTGTGGCAGGCTTTCTATTGCTGTGATAAAATACCATGAGCAAAAGTAAGTTGGAGGAGGCAAGGGTTTATTTCAGTTTACAGTTCCACATCACACAGTCCATTACTGAGGGAAGTCAAGGCAGGAACAGGCCAGGAACTGGAGGCAGGAGCTGAAGCAGAGGCCAGAGGAGTACTGTTTACTGACCTGCTCAGCATGCTTTCTTATAGCACTCAGAGCCAGTCCAGTGGTGGCCCCACCCAGAGAGCTGAACTGTCCCACATTAATCATAATTCAAGAAAGTGCACCACAGGCTTTACCCACAGGCAATCCTGGTGGACGCACTTTCTGAGTTGGGGTCCCCTCTTCTAAAAAGAACTGTAGCTTGTGTCAAGTTCACACAGAACTAGCTGTGATTAACAAGAGACCAGAGCCAATAATGGGAAATTTCTGTTTTGCAGTGACAATTGATACTGGTCAACTGGAGCTGGGAAATCAGCAGTGATTAAGGGGAGACTGGCATCACTGAGGTGACATCTTCTGGAAGTGTTTCCTCTGGGTCGGCACACAGAAGCTGTGTTCCAGAGGCATCCAGGGATGTATCATATGCTGTTAGCTGATGTAGGTAGTGTAAGAGTCACTCAGTAATACTGGTTTTAAAGGTGTGAAGTGTTCATGGAGAGCAGCTGAGTCTTGGTACTGTGTGGAGGGGCTACAGTCCCTGAGGAGAGGCCACTGGCGAGGTACAGACTTAGTTGCTGCAGAGACCCAGGACAGAAGGTCTCATGGAGAGAAGTTGAGGCCTGGCACTATGTGGCAGCATTACAGTCCTCGAGAAGAGGCCACGAGAAGCTAACTGGCAAAGTTACAGGCAAGCTGCAGAGATCCCAGCATTTTGAAGATGTCAGTACCATGGGATGACCACCAAGAACTTGCTGTAGAGTGGAGCCAGCTTGAACCTATGAGACAAGCTGTGTGTGTTGCAAATTAGGCAATAAACTTAATCAAGATAATTCTTCACAAGCCTTCCCAGAAGCCTGTCTCAGACATCGAAAAGTGAGACAGAGTATCACAAGAAGAATGGTACAATGTAAAAGCTCTCTACTAGGTTATATTCAGACATGTGACACAATATCACACACCCCCCCCTGCAGAATATAACTGGAACTTTTGAGGGCAAATTTGTAGGCAGAAACACTCAACTGATTCATTCTACAACAGACAAAGTAATAAAGTCCAAGTCGGCATGTACGTAAGTCCTGTACTTTCCTAAAATTTATGCCTTAACATTGTTGTGTTTTCCGCTTAAACCATGTCATCACTAGTATAAAGTCTTAATTCTAAATAAATTTCCCTTGACAAAATGCTAATGAAACAAAACATGTCATATATAAGTTTGAAGGGTTTTCTAGGTTTGAAAAGTGCTTGTTGAAATGGCCAGTGAAGTGGCTCAGCAGGTTAAGGACAGTTGCTGGCAAGCCCGATGACCTGCAGTGATCTCCAGTCCACACAATAAAGATGATTAACTTGTACAAGCTGTCCTCTGACCTCCACACGTGCATGCCTGTAAACACATACACACACACACACAATAGAAAAGAGACTTTTCAATGTTTCTTTTGAAAAAGGAAGACTATTTTGGCTAGGGAGGTGATTTAGCAGGTAAGAGTGCTGCTGTATAAATGTGACAACCTGAGTTGGATTCATAGCACTCACATTAAAAAAAAAAAAATCAATGCTCTTAATATTGCATATTAAAGACAATGCATCTGGAAATCAGATCCACCTCAAAGCCTCCAATTTGTCAACTGTGTAGAAGAATATTTTGTATACACACATTTGTTTCTCTCTCTGTAATATACACCCCACAACACAGGTTCAAACTTCCATTAAGGACCTGGGAACTGGCTCAGGGCTAGAGTGCCTGCTGTGTGAGCTTACATAAGGCCCAAGTGTGGATCCCAGCACCCATGTGAAAAGCCATGCTGGTATGCTCCTGAAATCCCAGAGCTCACAGGTGGAGACAGGAAGATCCAGGGGTGCTGTTGGCCAATCAGTGAGCTCCAGACTCAGTGAGACCTTGTTCTCAAACATAAGATAGAGAGGTGAGAGAGGAAGACACCCATACATACACCACACATGTGTATATCACAAAGGTTTTATATTAAAAAATTTGAAAAACAATCTTGGTGAGAAAAACTCAATGGGTCAAGAAAAACTTCTACAATAACGATGTTTAGCTTTCCTTGTGAGTCATTCAAAAAGCCAAATTTACAACTATTGCAAAGGAAGTGATAAAGCAACCTAGATCTAAGTGAGATTCCAGAACCAAATGTTCATAGTCCAAAATAAGTAACAGACTCACTGCCAGGCAGATCTGAGTCCTTCAGGGACTGGCTACTAATGAAAACTGCTGCAAAGTCAGTGACTGAGCAAAGTTTTTGTGTTTTGTTGTTGTTTTTTTTAATCATAAAATAATTACTTTAATGGTGATCTGAAATAATGTTAAACATCTGATCAATAAGTTTACATAAATGTGGGAGCACAGTGCACTTTACAGAAAAATAAAGCTAAGCATTTAAATATATAAAACAACTTTGGGTATAGATTTCTTATTAAGTTACTTTTTTAACATATACATAATTTACGGCATTTTACATAACTTGCTAAAACAAAAATTGTGGCCAATTAAACTCTTACAACAGTATAGAATATGGCCATAACAGACTCCGTGGGAAGAACAGGATGGAGAGTGATAGACTAGAGGTGTTTCCCCTGAATCCTTCCTCTAGCATTTTCCTTTAATTATCTTCTGGCAGGGTGTGGCACTCTTGCGGCATGTGATTTCAATTCCACTATTACTTTTTGACAGCTATTATCTGCACAGGTAGATTTAAAAACTGGTGTGGGGGGTGCTTTGAACATCAGCTTCCTCAGACAGTGGTGCACAATGTGCTGTTCACATTTAGAGCCACACCCCCACGGGTGAGACACTGAGAGCACCTCGTAAGTAGACAATTCGAAGGGTGTCCGAGAATGTTCTGGCCAGCAGTTACAAGTTTTGAAAAGCACTAGATGCTTGAACATAGGGTAACTGAGAGATTCTTTACAAAAGAAAGAATGAATTCCATCTTGGGAATTAAAATAATATAAAAACAACCTGTCCTCTTTTGAAATACTGTAGCTAAATGTTTGCCAGGTTTTCTTCTTTGGTTGACCTACGAGCTATGTGTTTGTTTGTTTGTTTGTTTATACCATCAGCAAAACAAAGGCCAGCCCTGGCATTTCAAGTGCAGCGCCCTCCTTGGGCATATGGTGCACACATCTGCTCCATAGCGCATTTTCACTTTTCTTTTTTCAGTTTGAGTGCAGGGCCTCACACTCCCTCCAGTGCTTTCTGTCTCTTCCATTTTTAGTGAGGTATATCAGTAGCAACTTCAGTTTTAAAACTTAGCTGACAAGGATGCCCCTCACTAGCTATCATAACAGTGCAGTGTGGGGAGCCAGACAGTCAGCAACCTCAGGCACAAATGGTCCCATGGGCTGTGTTTGTAACTCTAGCTCAACTAACCCAAGTTGATACTGACCCTACTCTGTGGCTTGTCACAGTTCAATTCCAGAAAGTAACTGTCACAGTTAGCTAAGTGACTTCTAATTGCAGACATAAAATCTAACACTAGGAGACAGGTTCAGTATAGGATACATTCTGATTCTTCCTTTCTCCTACATTTAGATGCAGCCTGTAGCAGAGGGGGCACCTTATTGCTATGGTGTGAAAAAAACAAAACAAACAGAAACACAGGTTGTAAGAGGGAGCCCCTAGCTGCTGTAATTAAATACAGGTGGGTAGGTGATACTTCTGTATAAAGTATACTTGGTACTGACTTTCAGAAAGTATCTGAATTCTCATCTGCAAGAACCCACAGGACATACAGACAAGATGTAGTTTAAAAAGAAAAAGCTTGTCAGTGTAAACAGTGGTCTTCCATACTGGTGAATATTTTCCAGAGTAGATTTCAGGACAGTGCAACAATGCTCTCTATATCTTCTTTGGCAGTAAACAGTGAGCGTCTGGACGGATGAATGGAGTGATCACTTCAGAAGGGCAAGGTATAGGGCTCGAGAATACTTCAGCTCTCTTTCCTGTTCCATACAGAATATCAAGTCCCTGAGGCAGATTCTTGTGATTCTTGGACGAAGCATTGGTTTGGTGGCCGTTAGGCTGGACGTCCCAGAAGCAGAAGGGTTATCTTTGAAGCCCTAAATAGGAATGGGGGTGGGGAGTGGAAGAGGGAGGGAGGGAGGGGGAGAGAAAGAGAAAAAAAAATTAGTTTAAAATAGGGACTCTCATAAAGGAAAACATGTTTCCTGTGGCACATAGGAGCCCACTATCCATTGGGAAGAGGTATTATGGAAAGCTCAGTTCACCGAGGTCCTGACATCCTTCATTTCTCTCTCCTGGCCTGGCAGCAGCCGCTGAAATGATTTCTTCTCTTCCAGATGCTCCTTTGCTCTACTCTCCTGCCCTTTCCAGGTTAGACTTCCCACTTGAAAGATTTTACAAAAAACTTCAAAGTGACGGATGAATTTATTTTGATCATGGTGCTGATGAAGGGTTACATATACATAAAAATCCACTGCCTCAAAAGACAACAGTCTTCTATGCATCAACAGTAAAAATAAACGTAACAAAAGCCCATTATGGTTCAGATCTCATCATGCCACAGTGCCAAAAAATCTTAATGGCTCCTCAGTGGCCAGAACTTTACTTGAAAATCTGTCTCCTTTCTTTCACAAACCATTGCAGCAAGATCTGTGAGGGCTGTTTCCCACTGCTCAGACCAGACAGGAAAATGATCCCGGCCTGGTGAAGTCATGTGTCCTAAGTCTCACAGCAAGGTAGACGAGGACTCCATTTTTAATTTCACCTGAATTTAGCCACTGTGCTATGTTGTATTATTGAGGGTGCCAGGTAAGCACTCACCATTCTGGTTGCCTCCAATCATACACTTCCCATCCTCTTTTACAAAGGACTTCAGCAACATATTCCTCTGCAATAAGATGTTTCTGTACCATCACCAAATCTACCAGACCAGAAGCTTTCTAAGTACAATGACTATTATCTATAGCCCCTCCAGAACTCGGCAAATCGTGAAGAAACAGCACGATTATCCATAGTATTTTCTTTTAGAAAAAGGGTCTCACTATTCAGCTCTGGTTGGCCTGGAACTCAATGTGTATGTCAGGCTAGTCTTAAACTCAGAGATCTACTTGCCTCTTGCTTTCAAGTGTTGAAGTGTTGGTATTAAGGGCAATGCAATACCACACCCAGTCTAATAATATTTTCTTAACTGAATTTACTGATTATAAACATAAAAACCAATGTAAGCTTCAAATTCACCCAAGAATGAACTGAAACCCAGTACTCCTGAATCAAGACAGTTTCCTAAACACTGGCATCTAGGCACTATTATTTTAAATTTTTTATTTATTATTATTATTTTGTGGAACTGGTTCTCTCCTATATGGATGTGGGTTCTGGGAATCAAACTCAGGTTGTCAGGCTTTTAGGGCAAGTGCTCTATCAACTGAGCCATCTTAATGCTACTTAAAAAAACGAAGACGATAACCAACAGTCTTACCCAGCTATGGCATCTATGAACCACATCAGCAACCAGCATGGCGTGATAACTCTGTGGGTGCAGTAGTGCCATGCATACCTTGGCAGTAACCAATGCTCTCTAACTGGACTTAAGACCTACTCAACAAAAGGGATACCATACCTGGTACTAGAAACCTAGTTAACTACGCAGTACTAGTGAAATCATGATTACTGGAGGAGAATCTACAACCACTATTTTACTAAACTACCATAATTCCTAACCACAATCCATAAACATTTGTCCTTATACCAACAGGTAAGAGTAGTCTTCACCCCTCATCAAGGAAACCTTTCTTTGCAACAGTCAGAGACCACTACAGAAAACCACAACCAATAAAAATGCAGAATTGTAGAGCCCTGTCCTGACAGATACATCCACAATACAACTGCAGCTCCACCTAAGGCCAGAGATCATTTCAAAAGAGGGATTCAGTTTGCTGTGAGACTGTCTTCTATCAATACCAGAATCTATACACACAAAGCCTCACCAAGATGACCACCCAATGGGAGGGAGGATGACACCAATGAACATGCCAGACTGGATGGGGAAAAGCCCACGAGGCCTCAACCCAACGCAAAGGACTACAGGCAACTGAGGAAAGAGCGTGCCAATTAGTTGTCCAGTGCCAATCGGTCAGCCCTGAAAACATATATACAAGTAATACATGGATTCAACAGGCTATATTTAGGAAGATATATATTGTATATACATAACATATAACACATATACAACATATAATGTATACAGAATATATACATAACATATATGCAAGAAACAATTAGTGAAAAAAGAAGACATTAATTTAAAAAAGAGCAGGGAAGGATACATCAGAGGGCATGGAGAGAGGAAAGATAAGAAAGAAATATAATTAAATTATAATCTCAAATATTAAAAAGGAAGCCAGCAGTGGTGGTGCACGTCTTTAATCCCAGCACTTAAGACAGAGGCAAGTGGATCTCTGAGTCTGAGGCCAGCCTGGTCTACAGAGTGAGTTCCACAATAGCCAGAGCTACACAGAGAAACTCTGTCTCAAAAAAAAAAAAAAAAGTAAAATAAAAATAAATTTAAAAGGAATTGAAATTATTATTATTGTGTATATGTGTGTATGTTGGTGGGTACATACCACATTAAGTGTGTAGATGTTACTTTCAGGAGTAAGATCTCTCCTTCTATTCTGGGTTCCAGGGACCAAACTACGGTTACTGGACTTGCACAGTAAGCACTTTTACCCACCGAATCATCTTGCTTGTCCCAAACAAAGAATTACTTAGAAGGATAATTGTATAAAAGTGAAACTCTTTGTGGTGGTATTGTGTTCCCCAAAATATTGTGTACCCTAATAAACTTATCTGGGGTCAGAGAACAGAACAGCCACTAGATACTTAGGATAGGCAGTGGTAGCACACGTCTTTAATCCTAGCATTCCAGAGGCAGAAATCCATCTGTTCAAGGATACAGCCAGGCATGGTGACTCACGCCTTTAATCCCAGAAAGCGAGCCTTTAATCCCAGGGAGTGGTGGTAGAAAGCAGAAAGGTATATAAGGTGTGAGGACCAGAAACTAGAAGCATTTGGCTGGTTAAGCTTTCAGGCTTTCAAGCAGCAGTTCAGGTGAGATTCATTCTGGATAAGGACTCAGAGGCATCCAGTCTGAGGAAACAAGATCAGCTGAGAAGATGGCTAGGTGAGGTTAGCTGTGGCTTGTTCTGTCTCTCTGATCTTCTGGCATTCACCCCAATAACTGGCCTCAGGTTTGATTTTATTAATAAGAACTTTTAAGATTCATGCCACAACTCTTAATTTCATTTTGTGCGTGAGGAGGTATTTTAGTCAAGATTCCAGGTTATGGTCCATCACAGCAAGGAAGCCACAACAGCAGGGCCTTTAGAAAAATAGCCATATTAAGTCCACAGACAGAAGAGAGTCACAGATATGTCCATACCTTCCCTCAGCTCACACTAAGCATTATACTCTTGCACAGTTCAGGATCCCTTTCTTAGGGAATGGTGCCACCAACATTGAGCTTGTCTTCTAATCTCCAATAACATGATCAAGACAATCCTGCACAGACAGGCCAGTCTAATCAAGACAGTTACTCATTGAGACTCCCCAGATCATACACATCTTTTGCCTTTTATTTCATTTAAAAACTATATTTTGTTTTGAAAAGTGTCAAGTCTACAAAACAACACAGTCAAAATCAGTCAGCCTAATTTCATGCATATTCACAGTCAAACAAGTTTTCTTCTAACATGTTCAATTTTTGAGGGCTAACCATCCTAACCACATCTGTTCTCTCATTAAGTTAATCTTGTTCATAAGACAGCCCATGAGGAAAAAAGGGTTTCTCTCTGCACCACCTACAGAGTTCCTGCAGGTGCAGAGCGTGTCCATTCCAAGTACCAAGCTATGACTGAACAAGCATTGGCTTCCAGAGTGAATTATCTGGTGTCTTTCCTTGCTGCAAGCCTTGCTACTCAGGTGTGCAACAGATGGCACCTTACTACTGTCAATTATTACTGTAGGGTAAAAGGGTCAGTCAAAGAAACACACTTTGGCCCTGGAACCAGAGCCAGTGAAACAAACACACATTGGCCCTGGAATCAGAGCCAAATCTGTCCCTGACCAACTGAGCATGAAACCAACCAATCAATCCATGAGCACAAAATCTAGCCAATCTGAGCTTGTCCAAGCTCAAGGAGATTGAAATCTGACCAATTCCCTTACAGAGGGAGGGTGGATGGACGGACGGACGGACGGTTGGGTGGATGGATCTCATATAGTTCAGGCTAGCCCTCAAATCGCCTTGCAGCCAAGGATAAACACTGAATTTTTGGCCCTCCTGTCTGTACCTCCAAAGTGTTAGGATCACAGATGTGTGCCACCATGCCTGACTTATATGGCGGTGGGGATCAAACCTGGGGCTTTCAATAAGCTGCACAAGGGCTTTACCTAGCTAGCTAACATTTCTAGCTCAGAGCAAGGTTTGCTTCAGCCATAAATGATATATTGTTGAAAATTCTAAATCTATATATATTTAATAGTGTTCACACCAAGCATCTTCCTGCAACCGAATTTACCATCTTACATAAATTTTAAAATGTCTCAGAAATTCTGTCTTTACGAAAACACTTAGAAATGCCATTTTTATCAAAAGTCGCATGTATTGAAGTAAGCTATGAGAGCCGAGAGGACCCAGGACACAAAGGAACAGCTACTGTACGGTTCTGTTTTAGGAGTCAGGCAGAGAGTCTTCTTGGGGAGCGAAGGAACAGCTAGAAGGGCAGAGTGGTTTTCTAAAGTTCCCAAGATGCTTCCATCTTATTCTGACCACTGGTTAGGTGGGTATGTTTCCTACATAAAAATTTAGTCAGCTTATGATTTGATTTTTGTTTCTTCTGCACCAATATCGCATTCTGATAGAAATTAAACTAGCACAAACCCCATCTCATCTCTATAGGAAATTAAAAGGCAAGTGTAAGAAGGGGACAAAAGGAAGATGCGACTGTTACATGTAAAGAAAACAGAGACCCAATCATCTGGGTTGGGGAACAAAGGGGTCACAGTTCACGTTTGTCACGTGACAAGCCTGAAGGATCCAAGGGGAAGAGCTGCATTATCGCTGGCAGCCCAGGGTTGAAAAGGAGGTCATTCCAACAGGATGCAGTAGGAGGCCTGGGGCAATGTTATAAATGAAACAAACCCAAGGGACAGTCTACAATCCATCACAAATACCTTCCATAATTCACAACTTCCCTCAAATCACTACTGACTTAGAAAGCCAAATTCTTGGATCTATATGTAAAATAAATTCCTATCGTTCTTATAATTGGGATAGTTAACTATTCTGACCGGTTAGTTTCACAATGGCAAAGCCACAATGATCAGATAATTCTTGGTTACTGGATGACAGTTTATATCCATCAACACCAAACCAGTTTTCCTTTGTCCTCCATACCACCAGGTCATTTCCCCAAAGTTCCCTCAGTTCTACAGGGCCAAGGCTGAATCACTGATGCAGTTCAGGGAGAGCAGACAAGGAAAAACAGGCTTTTAAAAAGAGTACACTGTTCGTTTCTGAAACAGGGGTTCCTAATCCACTTTCCACACGAGGATATTCTTTTATATGGATTCTTACTAGGACGAAAGAGTAAAATGGAGAAACAACCAACTCACCAAGTGCCTACCCAAACCTAGTGTCAGCACCAAGTAAACTAGCTTCACTGATTTGTTAGATTGACTAAAAAGCAGCCAGTCGTTCCCATGGACATAACAAACAGAGCAAATGGTATAAAATAACATCTTCAAAGGCCTTTCAACTTTTCCTTAAGTTATATTACTACTACACCAAGTTAGAAGCCACAAGAGCTGTGACCCAGGTGGCTTCAAGAGGTCACAAGGACCTTTATCCAAATGTCACCACCTTGCAGAAGAAGGGAAGAAAGACTCTAGGAGTCGGGGTCAGGGAGAACTTGATCAGACAGTGTCTTCTGGGCATGACAGGACTACTGCACTCATGAATTCACAGCTACTGTGTTGGTCAGCAAAACAGTTGAATAAGATCAAACCAGTGAAGAGTCCAGCATGGAGTGGGTGTGGCTCATGAGCTGCTGGCAACAAGTTGAGAAGCTCCTGACAGCTGATGGCTTCTGAGGAAGGGAGACTCAGTGTTCTTTAAGGGTGTAGCCCTGGTGATCAACCATGCTCTAGTGGATGGCCCCATGTACATTAGTGGATGGGTAACACAAATTGGACTTGGCGGGATATATTAAAAGAGGACATGAAGTTGGGAGGAGGCAGGGAGTTGGGGAATGAATCTGAAAGAATTAGGGGGAAGAGTCGAGGTGAATCTGATCAAAACGTATTATAAGAATTTACGAAATTCTAGAAGGATTTATAAAAATATTCCACTAAAAACTTGTCACCATCCACAGTAACCTGGCGCCATGCTAACCTGTACTCTGATTCAGTTCAAGTATCATGTCACAAGATACTGCACAGAAACAACACCAGGTGTCAGCTTCATGAACAGTCTCAAACGACTAACTTTTCTGTGCTTTAGTTTCTTCAACTGTAAACAAGGGTACTACAGCAAGCCCCCACCCCCCAAAGATCTACATGTAGATTAAATAAGAACAACATTTGGCACACAGTATACGATCTCTAAATGCTGGCCTTTATCATCTGAATGAAATAACTGGTCATTTGGGAGTCACTGATTGTAAGCAGGAGAGAATAACTTTACTCCAGAATTTTTCTCCTAATCAAATGTTACCACCTGTACCCGATTCAAGTTCTCACTAAATCACCAACTCACTAACTTTAAAGAAATGATAGATACTGTTATGCTTCTCTTGTTTCTCAGTGAACTTTTAAATTTTCAGTGGAACTTTCAGTGATTAAAGTTAAAATGTAGATTAATGGCCACTTCCATATGTAGCTTGTGGACAATGGACACTTCTACAGACATCTTTTCTATACTTCTCCAATAAACCACAGAAAAGCTGCTGTAACCTTATCAGACAGTCTCTAGCTGACTCCATACTGTTCCTTGAATTGTAAGACTAAGAAAACACAAATGCTATCTGAACCTTACCAGTTAACCAAGCACAAAGACTGGGGCATTTTTAATAGACAGGAGCTGGAGGCAATGGTACACCACATTTCTCAGAGTCTCTGTCCAATTTGTACTAAGGCCCAGCACCAAGCCAGTCTAACAGCTCTCACGGTAGATCCCAGTCTTTTAAACTCGAAGGAGGAAACCAAGGTTAGATATGGGAGTTAGGGACCCGAATGAGACCTGGCTGCAGAGTAGAAACCCAGCATTCTCCAGGACCCAGATGCAAGGGTAAATAAGTACACGGGGCTGGCGGCTTGTTGCACAAGCGTGAGGACCTGAGTTCAGGTACCCAGAAGCCACATCAAAAAGCTGGGCATGATCATGTGTGTACATTTGTAACCCCAGTACGGGAGGGGGGCTCTGCAATAGGAGGATTGCTAGGGTTGCAAGCTCCAAGGAAGAGACTTTGTAGAAGGTAGAGAGCGACAGACAGCCATCATCTTCTTCTGGTCTCCACGTGCACACACACACAGGTGAACACAACTGCACAGGTCTATACCACCACCTCAAATAAATAAATGAAGTTGCTGCCTGACCCAGTGTAACAGTACACAGAATCTATACTCCAAAGTCTAAGCTCTGAGCTGGAGACACAAGTCAGTTGGTACAGTGTTGGTTCAACCCCTTAGCACCACATAAACCAAGTATGGTGGCTCTATCTGTGAAGTCAGCACTTGGATGGTGAAGGCAGGGAGATCAAGAGCTCAAGGTCAACCACATCGACACAGTGAGTTGGAGACCAGCCTGGCTACACAATACCCTGACTCAAATAAAAAAAAAAAAAAAAACAAGACTAAGCTTTCTAAGCCTTCAAGGAACACAGCAGAACATACTGAGCTTTAAGACTGACTGCCCTCTGCTGGTCAACAAGAAGAACTTTTGAAGCTCTAGGTCTCTGGCTTACATCATGCTTTTGAGAGCTGCAGCTCAGCCCAGGCAGTCTGACAGGTCTGTCTCTCCTAAGTGTGCTTCAAAAGACAGACAGACTGCCGTGACACAGTCAAAGGCTCTGAACTCGAACTGTAGTTCTGAATTCATTATGTCAGTCACAAAGGAAATACACTGGTTGTCATATGTAATAGCCCTTATCTTTACCTCTGGCCCTACTGTTCAGTTTTCTAGCAAAGCTTCTAAATAAATGCACTACACATGTTCCACATTCAACACGCTTTGAACCACTGTTCCTTCCCTTCCTTCTCTTTCTTTTATTTCAAGGAGTACAAATGTATGTACATAAAATGCCCAATCCAGAAACCCCAGAGGAGACCCTCAGCATTTCCTTCTGCTGTGATCTACTGCCACACTTACCAATCCTACTTACTTTCCTCATCTTCACTTTTATTACCTACTATTTGAAAAGAGTAATAATTTTACACAGTCTATCTCTTGTGTGAATCACTGCTCTAAACAATAATCTGACAATATTAAAATGCTCCAATGACTAAAAATCTACAGGACCAAATACACAAAGACAGGATATAAACAGTCATTTACAATCACAATAAAGTCAGTCTTGTCTCTCATTTCTTTATTCCTATCACAAACTACTCATCATGGAAGAAATAATTTCTCCCTTTGAAGTAGCTAGTTAACGGCCAATAGTATGCTTCTTCCTGGAAAGGCATTCTCCAGTACAGCTAACCTATTCTCAAGTCCCAACACTGGTACCATGTTTCCCCAATGTCTACAAGCACCAACCTGTCCAGTTCTAGACTAGCTGCATTCCCATGCACTTTCCTGGTGTTTTCCTGTCAACAGAGAGGCTTCACCCAGTGACTGATGGGGAACAAGGCAGACACCCACTGCCAAACATTAGGTGGAGTTCAGGGAATCCTGAAGAAAAGGGGAAGAAGGATTGTAGGAGCCAGAGGGCAAAAAGACACCTAAGAAAATCCACAGAACTAACTAACCTAGGCTCATAGGGGCTCACAGGGACTGAACTGACAACTAAGGAGTCCGCATGGGATTACCCAGGCCCTCTGCATATATGTGACGGTTGTGTAGACTGGTCTTCATGTGAGACTCCTAAACAGTAAGAGCAGGGGCTGTCTCTGACTCTGAAGCTTGCTTTTGGCACCCATTCCTCCTACTGGATTTCTTCATCTAGCCTTAATGGAAGAGGAGGAGCCTAGTCTCACTGCAACTTGATATACCTTGGTGGACTGATATCCATGGGGTGCCCACAAGTATCTGAAAAGAAACAGTAGAAGAGTGGTAGATGGCCAAGGGGTAGAGAGGAGGGGAGAGTGGGAGGAGAGGAAACTTTGGTTGGGATGTACAAACAAAAGTAAACAAACAAATACCCCCCCCCCACACACACACACCAAATGGCCGAAGAGCAGCCAACTCTGAAAATACATAACTTGACTGCCTCCTGTGGTCAAGCAAAAAAATACAATTTAGGACTTTCCTAAAAAGCACTTGCCAAGTCATCAGAAAACTCAAGTAAACTATGTCGAGATCTGTTTTACATTTTGTTAAAAGTTCTTCAAAGGACTAACGGTGAAGTAGCTCTAGTTTCATCCCTGGAGAACCATGAAGGACACGGTGCTGAACAACTAAAGGCGATGTATTAGTAGCCTTGACTGTATCAACAGTAGCTTCACTTCTAAGTCAGGGTTATAGAGCTGGGGAGCTGCACACAGGATGGAAAAGGCTCCCAGAAAACAATCTGGACTGGCCCGAAAGGTGAGAGGGCACTAGCAGCGGTGCTTTCCATAGGTGCTTGACAGGCTACCCGGTGAGCAACAGCTCGCACTACAGAGGTGAGCCAGAGGAGCAGCAGCACTGAGGACAGAAGGCGCCTACCTAGAGTGGAGGAGACTACCTCAGGGTGGGGAACAGGCCAAGATACATACTGAATGCTTAAACAGATCCAGACACCACGAAAAAGACAAAAACAAATAAAAAACAGGTACAACTAAAAAGGTAAAAAGGACAAAATGAAAGACTTCATACAGAGTGAAACTGTTAAATATACTGAGTTGACTAAGGTCAATGTAACATACAGAAGAAATAAAAAAGCTCAATTTATATGGTATTCTTAAAGACCAACTACAAATAAAGATACAGTTAAGTTAGAAGTCTATGTGTAGAAAAGACAAACCACGCTAATCCTAGACATAAGAAAGCTATCTTAGCTATAAAATATTAAAGGAAGCAGGCTTCCAGACAAAGAATATTTCTAGAAATGAAGATCAATTTTATCAGAAAGACATAACATATTGCACTACACACAAGCCATCTTATAACAAAAGCAGAAATTAAAGTAGAAAGAGGTGGGCACATCATCAAAGTAGCCCACACCCCCTTCTCTCAGAACTTTATGGAATAAGCACCTCCAGCCCAAAATAAACTAGTCAGACGACAGGATTACAGACACTCTACTGATAAGGGCAGGTTTTAAGTTTTTAAATACTCATCCAAACTGACCAAACACTAGTAGGCAAGCTTCAATAGATTTAAAAGAACTGAAATCATAGACTATGTTCTCTGGCCACATGCAAACAAAACCAATATAGAAATGTAACAACACACTTCCAAAGAGCTGGTATGTGAAAGCTATCAAAAAGGAAATTCAAATTAATACTGCAAGCAAATTATCCAAGATATTAAAGTGTGTATGGGTGAAGCCAAAACGGAAAGATAATGAAAATTTATAGTAGAAACTCAATGTTCAGTTGGTAGGATGCTTGCCCAGCATGCACAAAGCTTTTGTTCAATTTCCAGTACCCCATAAACTTGGGTGTGGTGCTGAATGCTTCAATTCCTACAACACTCAGGAGGTGAAGGTAGAAAGATCAGAAGTTCAAAGTTATCCTTGATGATATAGTGAATTTTAGGCTACCTGGTATACATGAAATCATGTCTAAAGAAAATGTTTACTAAGTTGTAAATTAGCATTTAGAGAGATTAATAAAAAAAAAAAAGAGCCCTTATCTAAACTAACCAAGAAGTGAGAGGAGGGGAGGAAAAGAATAAAATCCACAACTTATCAACACTGGGAATTAAGAAAGAATATGTATTATTACAGATATTAAAGGAGATAATAAAATATGACGAATAACTTCCTATTGGCCACCTGAACAACTCAGATACAGTCTCTACGGCAGAAAAGCACAGTGGCAAAAGCAGGAGGTGCTGGCCAACTTTCATTCAGACTCAAGAAGAAGAGAATAACAAATACGTGTGCTCAGCTAGCTTTTCCCTTTTTATTCATCTTGAACCCAGACCATGGAAAGCTATTGCCTAACTTAGAGGAGTCCTTCCACTTCAATTCACCAAATCAAGATAACCCCTCACAGTTAGGCCTAGGGATTTGCTTCATTGATTCTAAATCCCATCAAGCTGACAATCAAGATTAATCATCACAAGTATAAAAACTGTTTAAGAAACATGCTTTTACCAAGCAACATAAAGAGAACAATCCAATGTTGAATTTTTCCCACACAGAAATCTCTGTAGGCCTAGATAAGAGAAGTAAGCAATAGCCTATGCTCTCCAGTCATAAAATTTCCTACACCAAAGAAATCAGTCCATTACTCCCGGATTCAGCCTCACTCAAGTTCACAGACATGGACAGATGCAGTCAGAAGGTCACACAAATGGCTGCTAGCCCAGTTCAAGGAAGAGTTCTTCCCTTCTGAAATCAACCTGAGCTGGGCTCACGTTTAGTATCTTTCTGCTCCACACTTTGTTCTTGTGCGCTCTCTCTCTCTCCCCCTCCCCCCTCATCCCTTTCCTTAGATGACAGTAGTAATCAGTGACTTTGTCACTACACCCCAGCCTGAATGCTGCCCTGTCTTGAAATTTCCGGGGTGCATATATGTGTGTGTGTGCGTGCACGTGGGATCAAACCTAGGGCAAGTAAGCACTATATGACCATCATATTTCCGGCCCATTTTTTATTTCGGTATTTGTTCAATGAGTTTTCAGGGTTGGTTCTGAACTTACTCTGTAGCCCAAGCAGACCTTGAAAGTACCATCCTGTTCCTCATACTCTCAGGGAGCTGGGATTTAAAACACTCTTATCAGTAGCATCAAAAACTGGTACTTGCCAGGCGGTGGTGGCACATGCCTTTAATCCCAGCAATCGGGAGGCAGAGCCAGGGGGATCTCTGTCAGCTCGAGGCCAGCCTGGTCTACAGAGCGAGATCTAGGACAGGTATCAAAACTACACAGAGAAACCCTGTCTTGAAAAACCAAAAAAAAAAGAAGAAGAAAGGAAAAAAAAACAACTGGTACTTATGTATAAGTGTACTGAATGACATAACAGACTTAAAGGAAACTAAAATGATGATGATGGATATAAATCAAGAAATCTACAATACTCAGAGGCTTAAAGCTAAGATGTTCATTTTCCCACAAATAATCTCGATTCAATGCCAGTCTAATTGAGGAAAAAGGCCCACACAGGCATTTTTATAACACTGACAAGTTGAATCTACCTCATGTAAATGCATATAGTTCACATAAAAATACCTGGAATAGCTTTTTTTAAAAAAAGCTAAGTCAGAAGATCCATATTGGTTGACTTCAAGTCAATTAATGAAGAAAAGCTGAAATACAGTAATAGATATAGAAAAACACACCAATAGAGAATATGTGTGTATATGTGCATTAACTTCTGTCACCTTAACACAGTTGAGACAATCAACTAATATAGAGGGAAAGGTTTGACCCTCATAACCTGAGGGTCCAATCTGTGATAAGTTGGACTGGTTAATTAGGCACTACGGCAAAGCCATATGCCAGTAGTATGTGATGGGGCATAATTCTCTCATTTCGTGGTCAGGAGGGGCATGGGTACCCAAGTCCCTTTCACGCCACACCATTAATGACCACCTATTAGGTCATTTCTCCCAAAGGCTCCACCATCCCAGTGATATACCCTGGGGATGAAGGTCTTATCTATGGGCCTTCAGAAGATATTCAATCTATAGTTAATATATTAAATGATTTGTTACCATAAGCTATATGGTAATGAATGAAATGCAATAGGAAATATTTCCAGTAAGTAGGGTACAGTAAGGATATCTCTGTGTGAAAAAATTCAACTCACACCTAACACCAGACAAGAAAGTAGCAAGACAGATCAAAGATCTAAAAGGAAAAAGTTAAAATCATAAACTTTCTAAGAGGGGGAAAAAAAACCTAACAGTAACATAGTAAAGTTTTATGAACATGGAGCAAATCTTTTTATTTTGACACATAAAAATTACTAATCATTAAAGAACATGAGTTAGACTTTTTGATAATCGCCCTCACTTCTTCCAAGACAGCAAAATCAAATTGCATTGCTCAAACGAGTATGAGGTAGTATAGTCAGTTGAAAATCATTTAGAGCTCTTCAGAAAGTTACGCATATGGCTTTTCTATGCTCCAATACTTTACCTAAGAGAAATAAAAACATATCCACAAAATTACTTTTACAAGGATGTTCATAGGCACTTTATCTGCACTATGCAAAATCTGTAAAACAACCAAGTATTCAATGCATAAGCAAATGATAGTCTTCATACACTATACAGCTTCTCAGCACTAACAGGAATGTGCTATTACTATGGTCAGCATAAATAAAACTCAAAAACATTGTGCTGAATGTAACTACTTAGACACAAAAAAGAATTCGTTATTCCATGATTTTAATTATACGAAACTCCGAAACAGCAAAACTAAGGTGTGGCAGTCAGCGTTAAGGCACTGGAAACTCAGCAGCTGATAGTTCAGACTATCAGGTGCACCTGCAGAGCACCTGAGTTCAGACTCAGCACCCACTCTAAGTGACTCAAAACTGCTTGGAGAGCATCTGCACTCACATGTGAATGTGTACACACACACACACACACACACACACACACACAAATAAAAATAAATCTGAAAAGAAAGAAATTAAAACAGTGATTGCAAAGGAGGTTGAAGTTTGCAGAAAGAATGCATGATTAAACTTTCTGGAAGGTCATAGAAACTGTTTTATATCTTGATTTTAAGAAATAATTATAATAAAACACAGCATACTTTACTGTATATAAATTATGTCTCAAATCTAATAAAAAACAAACTAAATTCAATTGAATTTTTAACTTAAAATTAAAATTTCAAAGGTATCCTGTCAAGATGTGCCCAATGGAGCACAGTAACTCAGCTGTATAGTATGGTGCACTTTGGTATAAAAGTCTGAGAAGTTGTAGAATTTTACATTCACAAACACAAAAACAAACAAACAAAAAACCATGTTTACTCCAATACCTGCATGGTAAACCCCAGTACTGCATAAAACTGGGCATGGTGGTGCACACCTGTAATCTCAGCACTCAAGAGGCAGGAGGATCCAAAATTCAAGAACATCCTCTAATATATAGCAAGTTGGCGTCCAGCCTAAGCTACATGAGACCTGTCTTTAAAAACAAAACAAAACAAAACAAAATCCAACCTAGACTATGGTTATGGTTAACTCCTCCAAGTGTTATTGAGAAATTTAACTATCTATTTCTCAATGGGAATAACAACAGAACTTTGGGTAGCTTTAAGTAGGTGGACCTGACCCCTCATATTGCTCAATGCTTCTTCACATTAGTGGAATCCAGCTCCCAAATTCTATAACGTGTTTGAAAGGAGTCACAGTCTCACAATGGTAAAATAACACTCAGAATTGTAGTGTCAAAATGACATTCCACACATTTCCAAACATACCACAGGAGAAGGTACTGCCCATAGTTGAGAATACTCTGAGCTAATACTCTAACCAAAAGCACATGCAAGCAGCATTTAAAACAAACAAACAAACAAACAAAATCCAATTAGTAGACTTAATCTATCTCACCATTCAAATTCTAAAATTGATGACATACCCAGCATTACTTGCTTAATCTCTAAGGGGAAAAAATACATACTTTTATTTGCTATGTCTAAGACTGACTCAAGCAAATGAGGAATATTGGTTTTATTGGTATTTTGAGAAAAATTAAAACCAATAAACCCAGAAGAAATACCATTGGAAGTCAAATTACTGAGTGAAATAATATATGTACAGGACTTTCTGAAGGACCCATGTATGTGTAGTAGCACTGGCTCAAACACACAAACACATACATGGTATTCCCAGAGTCCTCGATAGCAGTACATGGTAAAAAACTAAAACCTCCTTGAATAACACATTCTAAACTAAATCAAGCATAAATTATCTTCTCTATGGTCCCTAGTTGGATAGGACAGCTTCAGGAAACTCTAGGAATCTTTAGGAGGTGAAATGGGACCAAGCTGGAAAATTAGGTTGCTGAGGGGCCCCCCTTAAGTTGTAGCCCGTCCTAATTCTTACCCCAGCTTCTGCTTCCTGGTAGGCACCGTTTAAAAACAATAGCCGTGTATTCTGGCATATGAACCAAGCGCTCTGCTATGTCTACCCATCAGAGCAGACTCTAATCCTCTGAAAATGTAACAAAAATGTATTTCCCTCTGTTTCTGCCGGGAAAAGCCACACACACACACACACACACCCCATGTTCACTGACTGAAATATTTCATATTGTTAAGACAGCAATATTATTCAAATTAATCTATATATTAAATTTAATTTCTATCAAAATATCACATCTTTGGATAAAAATACCAATCTGATTCTAAAATACGTGAAAATTTAAGATCCCATAATAGTCCAAACACTTCAAAGTTAAAAAAAAAAGGTTAAAGGATTCTCATTTCTCAATTTCAAGACTTACTATGAAAGTTACAGTAATGAAGTGATCAAATGCAGCATAAAGATGAATGGAGTAAAACTGACAGAGCGAAAGTAACTCTGACTATCAACTGAGTCTGACAAGGTTGTTGAGAACCTTCAGTGGGAAAAAAATGGTCTTTATAAAACTGATGCCAGACAACTGGATGTCAATGGCCAGGGAAACAGATCAGTGCCTTGCTCAGCCATCATCAGAGAAGTTTCCTCCTGAAGCAGATGGGAACAAATCCAGAGACTCACAGTCAATGTGCAGAGTGTAAGACCTTGGAACATTCAACCCTAAATGGAATGTCTCTATCAACTTCTTCCCCTTAGGATCAGGGGACCCTAAGGAAGAGGAAATGGAAACAGTGTTAAGAGCCAGTGGGATGGAGGACACCCAGGAAACAAGGCCTTCTAAACACAGCAGGACTGATGCACACATGAACTCACAGAGGCTGTAGCAGCATGCTCGGGGCTGTACCAGAAGAGGCCCCAGTGCTGAGAGGGGAAGTGAACACATGCTCCAATCCTTAATCCAAAAGCTAGCTCCAACTGACAAACACTTGAAAGTGAAATATTTTTCTCAGAGGGAGTCTCACTGGCGAAACCACTCTTAGGAGCAGGCCCAATGCCCAGCAGGAGACGGCAAACACAAAATGAACTCAATGGTGTCTTTAGAGGTTCTTAGTTACACAATGTTGTATCAGGGCCTTTTTTTCTTCTAAACCTTACAGCACCTCTGCATATATTATGGTTTTCAGTGTTTTTAGTGGGATTCCTGTCTGTGTGAATGTGTGTCTGTGTCTATCTATGTTTGTTTCTCTGGCTTTTCTTCTGTTTGCTTTGTCCTATTTCAACTTGTTTGTTTTTGTTTTATCTTATTTTACTTTATCATTCCTTAGATGCCTGTTTGTTTTCTGATGACAGACCAAAAGGGTGTGGACTGGATGGGAGGTGAGGTGGGGAGAAACTGGGAGGATTTAGAGGAGGGGAAACCATAATCAGAATGTAGTATATGAAAAAAAAAAGGTATTTTCAATAATAGAAAAAAGAATTTTTTAAATTATTGATTGATTGATGATTGATTGATTCATTCTGTTTATGTGTATGTGTTTATATGTTTACGCACACTACGGCTCATGTGTGGATGCTGGAGGGTAACTCCAGGGGAATGAGTTCTCTTCCACAAAGTGGGTCCCAGGTATTGAACTCAGCTCATCAGACATAACACACTTGCTGGGCCATCTCCCTCATCTAGAAGAATGAATTTGATGTGATTCACAACAAGTCAAACAAATCAAAGATAGGCTTGAATGTGTCAATCTTTAAGAAGTTAAACAGATAAATCTTTGTAGAATTGTATTAGATAATAGTTTCTTAGTTATGATCCTCAAAGCATAAACAATCAAGACTAGACTGGACTTTATTTCCACAAATAGATGGATGAATGGTCAGTAAGCACATGAAAACATATTTAACATCTTTAGTCATCAGGGAAATGCAAACAAATCCACAAGTAAGATACACTTCACACTCACTAGGAGAGCTACGGTTTTAAAATTCAGATGATAGTAAGCGGTATCCAGGAGACACTGGAACCATCCTGCCTTGTAAATGACATGTACAATCGCCATGAAAAGCAATTTTTCAGCTCCTCAAAATATCAAACATCAGGTTTCATTTGATTCTGTAAGTTTACTAGAGACATACCAAGAGAAAGGAAAACCAAGAACACATCAACTTGTTTATGAATGAGAATGGCATTATTCTTAGTTCTCCAAAAGTGCAAACAACCTAATGTCTAAAAGTTGACGAAAGGATAAACAAAGCACTGTGCAATCACAACATGGATTATTCCAACAAAACCAGAAACAACAGCTGATGTATTCTACACCATGTACAGACCACAAAAATGTTAAATGAAAAAAGCTGAACATGAAAGGCAAACCATGACACAATTCTACTTACATTATATGGACACTATTCCAAACAAGCCATTTTTATTTTTTGAGACAGGGTTTATCCGTGTATCCTTGGCTATCCTAGAGCTCACTCTATAGACCATGCTGGCCTCAAATTCACAAAGATCCACCTGCATCTTCCTCCGAGTGCTGGGATTAAAGGTGTGCACCAACATATCCAGTTCAAAGAGACAAAATTTTAAGAAAAAGTCCCAAAGCTGATGACTAGTTGTGACAAATATATTCAAGGGTTAGAGTGGTGATAACTGCACTGTGTGGTGAAAATACTGACAATTACTGAGTTATACAGTTTAAAATGGTGAATCTCTCCCTACCCCCTCCATCAACAGTTGAGGCCCTGAGTTCATAAGGGAGGGAGAGCTGCCCCTGCCTGCCACCAGCTGCAACACTCAGGAGAGCAGGCCCAGCACCTCGAGTAGGCAGTACAATAGAGCCAACCCCATTGATGGAGGTGTGGGTGAGCCAACTCCGAAGTTGTGAGCATGGGAGAACTGTCCCTATTACCCATCTATCATGCGGTGGCATCCATAAGGAGGAGATGTCTCTCTCTGCCACCCTACCCCCCATCAAATTCTGAAGCAGGTGGGAGAGCTAGCCCTGCCCCTCACCAGCTTCAGCAATCAGGACAGTGGTTCCCTACATCACATCACACCTGGGCAACACAGTAGAGCTAAACTGACCCTGAAGGTGTAGGTGTGGGAGATCTGACCCTGAGGGCATGAAAGCAGGAGAACTGGCCCCACCCCTTGCTCATCACTGCAAGGGGTGAACTTGTCCAGGACAATGCAGGAGAGCTCAATCTAGTGGTGAACACAAAGGAGAGCTGGCAGGCTGACCAACCCTGCAACTACTCAGGCCCAGAACCAGGGTTATGAGTTGGCCCACCCCAATATCCACCCCATCTATGATCTGCTGCAGCATGTGAAGGGACCTATCCTGCAGACCCAAAGCTGCAGGATCTCCATGACACAGGACGACAACAGGATAACCAAGAGGAGTCCCAGTGAGGGGTCAGCATAGTGTAGCAGAAACCAGAGGCCTCAAACCAGACCAATGACTCTTTGCAATGAACACTTGCAAATAAAGATAAATGAATAAAAGGTTTTACCGAATGACTGTGTTGCTTACAGCTTTCATGATGAGATTCATTTCTTCCTTCTCTCAAATTTTATTTTATTTTATTTTGGGGGAGGTTGCAAGGGCAGAGGGTGGATACAAAGGGACGGGGAAATGAATGGGATGGAGATGCATGATGTGAAAGACAAAGAATAAATAGAGGAAAAATGGTGAATTTGCTGTTCATAAATCAAGTATCAACAACCCTCTCAAACTAAAAATTTGTAGGTACTGCAAAGTCTAAACAAAAAATAAGCTCAAATAAACATTTCAAAATCAATTTTATTCTCCTAGTCAATACTCTGGAATTCTTATGGATAAAGTAAAAACAGGAGTTCTAATGTCACAAAGTTACTACTACAAGCATATCTAAAATAGATTCACTGTTTTTTTGATGGAAACTTTTTTTTTTTAAACAGGTAACATTAATTGAAAACCCGAACATCTAATTTGGGCAAACAGCACAGAGTACTTAACTGTCATTTCAATTAAGGAAAGCCACTTGTAGTAATCTTCTGACAATAAATGTGATTTGTTGTTAATTAGTACTTACCTACCATTTTGGAAAGCTCTCTAAAACCTGACTAATACTTATTATAGATAATCCTATATAACAAGCAATTCATGCTTTTTAAAAATCACTAAAGTTGAGCCAAGTAGCTGCATAAGAGTCTGAAACAAAGCATTAAGGAATATTTGCAACAATATAGTGAGTTAAGTAAGAATGCTACAACATAAGAGTAGTATTAGTCTAAATTACAGAAAAAGCATGCATATAATAAGATAGATACAACATTTCAAGAAATGCTTCTGGGATCCTGAAAGCTCACAGAAATAAATGTAAAGCTATGCAATTTTAAGCAAGCAACTTTCTCAGCATAAGCTTACCATTAAGTTAACTTTAATGAACACACTTTCAAAGAAAAAATTACAATGTAAGTTCTTAAATGCTACATATAAACACCATGTGCCCTCAGGAGAACCTTACCCAAAACACTTAATGTAGTAATAGAGTGCTAACAATGAAACACTCAAGAGCAGAAAGGATTCCTAAAAGGCTCATAGACTGCTCCAAGATGTTTCAGCTTTTTCCCCCTAAATCATACGAATTTTCAGTTTAATCATTAGCATCTAATGGTCAGCTGCTAAAAAGGAACATAATACTTTCATCATTTGTCTGTGTCCACGTCATAGTTCTGAATTAAAAGTCAGAAAATGCCAGAACACAAATCCAGCACTGCTTCAAAAAAAAAAAAAAAAAAAAAAAAAAAAAAAAAAA
>CABHPQ010139694.1:26925-41398 GCA_902168405.1 Peromyscus aztecus | reverse complement strand
CACGGCGGTGAGGTAGGAGTTCTCTGGGTCTGTGTGAAAAACGGGGCGTCGCGTGCGTGGCGGGGTCGGATCTGGGTGAGAGGGGCGTGGTGATGACCTGGTGATGACAGATGTGATTCAAGTTGCCAAGACCCTGCTATGTATCTGAGCGTTTAGTTTAGCCGAGAGATAGGCACTGGATATTCTGTGCCTTTTTAATACGAAGTTCCCAAGGTCAGAAGCCAGTAAATGACTGGTAGTTTGCCGGGAATTAATAGTATATGCAGTGAACTTTGTCCTCGGGCCTCAGTGTCCCGATTCTAGAGTTTGAGGCGAATTAGCTGCGAAGGAAGACGGTGTCTTCGGTGCACCCCTAAAGGGAAGAAGCCTGCATCTGTTGGATAGACTCAGTGAAGGTGAAAGAAGCTGTGACTTCTTCCACTACCTTCGCTCTAGGGAAGGACCCCCAGCGGCAACGCTGTGCTTCTTCCCTAGTCTGTCAACTTTGCTAGTGAAATCGGACGGACGGACGGGGGACAGGGATGCCTCACTGGTCGTGGGTTTTGGCTGCCTGGCTTTTGCAGAGGTGACTGCACAGAGCAGGCGGTGGCCACACCTGACCTCTGTGCAGTGACCAGCTTGGGGATACTGACGTCTCTTTCCTTCTATAAGCCTTTGTTAGGGGTTTATCTGGGAGCCAGGAAATGGGCCAAAGCCCGCTTTAGGTCTTTCTCGTAAATTTCTGCGACATTTGACACTGGAGAGTGTGGAGTCTCAGGTTTCCTGGAGGTCCTGCCTGTGGGCCAATGCCCCGAAGTGAATGTTAAAATGTGGCTCCAGAGCTGAGCTCCCGAGCCTACGTCTGCCTCAGTTGGACACTTGTAACAGTTTGATTGCATCATGCTCCCCCACCTCTTTCTTGGCAGCATTCCTTATCACCTATTCCTTCTCTGCCTCTTCCCTCCACCGCACCCTTCCCCGTCTTCCTCCTCCCGGTGGGCTCCAGGGAGCCGTAGGACTGCCCTTCTCCTCGGGTGTTTGCTTGTTCTTTGGTCCAGTGGCTTTCTGATTTTGTTTGTTTTGGTAAACACCGAGGAAGCTTTTGATTGGTTATCTTATCTGCATTCTCCACTCACCATTTGCAAATCTTGCCCAGGTATGGTGTCTACTTGCCAACTTCGCAGAGAATGCCAAACAGTTGGGAAGCTTAGCTGATAAGACTGGCTTAGTGTTTAAACATTTTTCCCACCCCCGCTGCCTGTTTCTAATGTGTCCTTCAGAATGAAAGTTTCTTGTTCATTGTACTTTTATAGTCTCGAGGTGATTTGCAGTTCTACCCCGCCTGACCCCAGGATGCTAATTGGATAGGAGACCCTGCATACTGAGCAAAAAGATACCTGAATGACAAGGGTGACCGTGTGATGACTGAGTCATAATGCCATTTTATGTGCCTGGACTCAGTGGGGTGAAGGAAACTATGATTTTCTCCCCTGTCAATAATTTAATAAACCTGTTTATTATATATCTATAGCAAGACAGTTGCTGATAATCTGTATCTGGGTTTTGAAAGCACACCTCTAGAAGTTTTGATGGACTGTCAGTGCTGTAGAACACTGGCCTGTGGTTGTCTAGAGGGGACATGTTGGCATATTTGGGCTCGCACTTGTGGTTGGATGGTTAAAATCTTTTCACTGGAGTCTTTCAAGACATGGAAGCTGCAGAGCCAGAAGTTTCTAGCAGTGTCTGGGGTAGATACACCACTCAGAAAAGGGTGTGATGGAGGCTTTCCTTTCACTCAGTGTTTACATGTACTCAATTTTCATTGCATTTGAAAAAGTATTAAGTGCAAAGATGACCACCATTAGCCAAACCCGGAAATGCTTTTCATTGCACCTTATGTTAAAATGCTTCCTGTTTGCAAAATAGTTAACATTATCAGTTCTCACAAAAAGAGAGCGATTGTTTTATCTTCTCCTATGACATGCAGTCAGTTAGTTCTCTTTGGCTTTGTTTTACCTTTAAAAAGTAAACTAGGAAGTGCTGCTGTAAATGAGTTATTAGGTTGCTACTGGGATTGTGATAATAGCAGATACTACTGGGTGACTTCTCTCTTGCTTTTTCATTCTCTTGTTATATCATTTGAAGAAAAGCCCACCATCTAGTTATTATCGCTTGTGTCCTTGGCTCCTTTAACATTCACCAGAGGAGGGTGCCACTGTTTGACTTTTTGGATGATAGTTACATCCTTTCAGAAAAGGTGCCTTCCCTGAACTATTAGTTGTGTGTATATGAATGTGCGCGTGCGCGCGTGCACACACACACACACACACACACACACACACACACACACAGCACAGAGGGTAAAGGAGTTGAATTTTATTTGTGATAATTCATACTGATAAGATAAGCCATAAAAGTGCTGTTGAGAGTCAGAGGGGAACTGACATGTCCTTGTATATTTCATCCTTATATATTGATTTTATCCTGTTTTTTAGATGAGGTGTTGATGGCCAGAGACATTGTGACCTTCCTAAGGCTATATGGCTAGTTTTAGGCTTTGGGTTTGCTGGTCTTTTCACTGGACAAATAAGCTCGAGTGTTTATCTAGATATATAGTACTCTAGGGATACAAAGGTGACTGAACATCACTTCTGTTCTCCAGAAGTTTCAGCCTAATAAGAGAGATAGACTCTTAGACAAAAAATGACAGTGTGTTGTGTTTATGGCGTTCTGGGAACACAGGAACAATCGTTTAAACCAGCCCTCCTGCTCAGCTCCCCAGGGCTGAGCGTACAGGCCTGTGCCACTAAGGCCTATGTGTGTTGACTTAAGATCTGAATCTCCGTGACTTAGTAACAGCTGTGACTGTGGGCCAGTTGTTTAAGCAGCTTTATCTAGAGGTATTTTATCAAAAAAAAAAAAAAAAAGAGGATAATAATGAATGTAAGGTGAATCCTCTCCATTAGTACTGTGTCTTAGTTGGAAGTACTCAGTGGAGAGAAGCAGCTGGAAGTCTGCCATGTTGAGGCAGTGATAACCAAGGGAGAGATGGTTTACCTGTGGGAATCACAACTTTCGTCACTAGGAAGAAGCTTGTTGGGTACCCATAACTAACTTATTAGGCATTCCCTAAATTCTCTGTGTCTTCTTTCTAATATCTGGTCTGGTAAACTTCCGAGTATTAATTAAGGATTCTATGACCATTGAGAAAGTAGCACTCTGGTATCAGGCTCATGTTTTCTGATTAGTGAAAAGGAATATTCCCTATGATAAATTAATAAATTGGTAGTCTGATTTGTACTTCAGGCTCCCTGTGAGTTGAGTGAGCACACACGCATCTCTGGACCTATGCTGAAGACTAGACAGGATGACTCTGACTTCATTTAGATGCATAAGGTCTAAAAGAGCATCATCTCTGTGATCCAGTGGACCAGGTTCTTAGTTTTATTCTCTTGGGCCCTTGAAACATCCTATCCACCACATTATGGGCAGATGGTTGACTGCTTGCATA
The DNA here is from genome assembly GCA_902168405.1 of Peromyscus aztecus. Lineage (NCBI taxonomy): Eukaryota > Metazoa > Chordata > Mammalia > Rodentia > Cricetidae > Peromyscus > Peromyscus aztecus. Next base: position 37,908 of record CABHPQ010139694.1, on the reverse strand, counting down.
TGTATCTGAAGCTATGGCAATGATTTTCTTGTGTAACACAAGATTAAAACAACCAAAGGTTACAAATGAAGCTCAGATTGTGTCAGTAGATAGAAAGGGTGCTATTTTTAAACTTCAAAAATAACAGCTGGGGCTAAGCATGGTGGCCCAAGCCTTTAGTTTCAAGCACATGGGAGGCAGAGGCAGGTGGATTTCTGTGAGTTCAAGGCCAGTAAGGTCTACAGAGTGAGTTCCAGGACAGCCAGAGCTACTTAGTAAGACCCTATCTCAAAACAAACAAATGAACAAACAAACAAAAAACAAAACAAACCAAACAAACAAATAAAAACATAAAAAATATCATCTAGGAAAATGATTGGTAGTGCACTTACTTATAATTTCATCCTCAGGCAAAAGACATTCTGTTTTTGTTTTTCTTTTAAGTACTGTATAGAAGAAAACCCGCCAATCCTTTGATGCAATTTTAGCTAAGATCTGTCTAGGTGATTGGATTGTTTTATGCTCACATGCTATTAAGCATTCCTGTTTTAAAGGTTGTATATATCTCAGCACATAGCTTGAAAAGTTCATATTTCATATCAGAGAAGAATTTACTTCAAGTGCTTATCAGGAACTTCAGTCTTGAGGCTCAGATGAGAAGCCACGTAGGCTTGCTTGCAGGATCTAGGCGTCCAGGTTCTTAATTTTGATCAGAAATACTTGTTTTGAGCCAGGCTTTCCTCTGAGAATGTCACAAAACCCCAGACATATCACAGGCATGAGCATCAAACTTTATGTTCAAAGGCAAGTGGTGAATGGAGCCTCTGTGTTTCAGGTTAGTTTAGTCAGAATGAAATCTAGACCCATGGGAGCCACCTACCTGGGTCTCTTGAATGCCTGCTGGCACGTCTCCTTCTTCTGCAACATGTGTACTTGTCTACTTGTGTGCTGTCATTTTGTCTGTGCGGGTTGTTACGGGGAAGGCTTTCCAAATCCCTGACAAATCGGCTGCGAGGATGTTATTGGGAATTTTGGAGCATTATATAGCATCCTTTCTATGAAGACCAAGGGAGAGGTGGTACCCTGATACCTTTTTGTTTACATCTTATGGGTGTTGAATCATATAACCGAGTCATCCTGTATTTTTTTTTTTTGCTCTAGAAGTACTGAGAGCCAAACCTCTGTTCTCTAGGAAATGTGTAGAACTTCAAAGAACACATCATTTGGCATGCTAACCTTTCTCCCAGGATAGCTTATCTTTTCTACATTCAATTTCCTTTTGTCCCGTTTCTCTTTCTCCCTTTACATACATCATTTCATTGTCTTGTGGTATTGTATGTATTTATGTTAAGTTTCATTGGCTCCCTCTGAAATAAGATGTAGTTCTAACTAAATAAATTACAAATGATACAGTCAATGATCTGCTTTTCAGACATTACTACCGAGGCTAGTAAATGTTTAGCTCTCACATTATAGTGTGCAAGTGACCTAGGGGTTTACTAGGGAGAAATGCATTAGGGCTTAAGAGAAAAGATTTTTTTTTTTTGACTTAAAACGGTACATTAACATTTCTCAAAAACAAAACAAAAAAAAGGTCCTCCCCTCCCCCTCTTCAATGAGATCCTCTCTCCGTTCCTAGGAACATCTTGGCAAGTGAATGTGGGAGACTGGCTGTGACCTTGTGCATCTTCTAAACATATTGATAAGAAAGCCAGTTCAACGGCACCAGCAGCCTTTATCTGTGTGGTCTGTCACATGTGGAAATCAGGGTTAAGCTGTATGATGTCCAAAGATGAGTCAATGCGTTCTCTGCCCCCAGGAAGCATTCGTGTGTGTGTGTGTGTGTGTGTGTGTGTGTGTGTGTGTGTGTGTGTGTGTGATGCGCATGTATATTTTCAAATGTGTGTGTGTGTGTGTTCATATGCTTGTGCTTACACGTGTGTGTATATGTATCTTAGGCTGGAAGTTGATGTCAGGTGAACCATGCTTCACTTGAATTACTGGGACAGGGTCTCTCACTGATCCTGGACCTTGCTAATTTGGCTATCTAGCTAGCCAGCCAGCTTGCCCCAGGACTCCCTGTCTCTGCCTCCCGAGTGCTGAGGTTGTAGATGGGCCACCACACCTTCCTGGTTTTCTTGTGGGTGCTGGGAATCCAGATTCTGGTCACAGACCTGTGTGAGAAGCGCTTTGTCCATAAAGCCATTTCCACAGCTCTTCAGGAAGCCCTGTCTAACTCTGGGGAGGCGAAATATTTTAGAATCTGAGAGATACAGGGTATCTATCAGCCTAAATATGTGGTGGCCTGTCTGAGAGAGCTTGTGGAATCTGGGGTACTTGTGAGAAGACACTGACATTCCATGGTATCCTGGCATTTTAGTAGAGACTGGGTGGAGGGAAGGGAAGATGACATTTTGGGTAGAAGGAGAAGTGTGTAAACGGTTCAGAGGGAGCAAAATGCACGTTTAGATGAAAGACAAGTGGGTGGTCTCCTTGCTTAGATCAGACTTCCGTCAGCAGCGTCATCCCGGAACCCATTCACTGGATTCTCCACACTTGAATACTGTGCGTTTCGATATGCCTGATGGTTTTAGGTTACCTATTTTATGTTAAGTGCGTTTATTTGGGAAGTAAGCTCCTCCTCAGCACTGGGAGCAGGTAATCCATCAAATAAAACTCTTGGCCTTCAACTTTCTATGGGGCTGACACCATCCTGATGGAGTGGAATGGATCTACGAAGGCTCCCCAGTCTCTGGTTCTTCCGGAGTCTCCTTGTTCCTCCTCCTTCTCCTTATTTTTTTATTTCTTTCTTTTTGTGATAGTGTATTGCTATATGGTCCAGGGTGGCCCTTCATACAAGATCCTCCTGATTCAGCCTCTTTTGCTTTTTTTTTTTTTTTTGAGACAGGGTTTCTCTCTATAGTTTTGGTGCCTTTCCTGGAACTCACTCTGTAGACCAGGCTGGCCTTGAACTCACAGAGATCCGCCTGGCTCTGCCTCCCGAGTGCTGGGATTAAAGGCGTGCGCCACCACCGCCCCGCTCTCTTTTGCCTTTTTAAGATCAGAAAGTGGCTTAGAAAATTTAATTGCGGTGCATAGTTTGAAGCAAGGCAAGCTGCTTTGCAGGGGGAGGGTACTGGAGTGATGCTGCTTTCAAAAGACCCTGGATGGGAATGTTAGTCACTTTATTGGCACCATGACAGGAATCTCTGAAAAAATCCAAGACCTCCTTAAAGGAAGAAAGATCTATTTTGGTTCATGTTTCACAGGTCTCAGCCTGGCTTCATTGCTTTACGGCAGTGGCAAAGTAGAAATGTCGCGACACAGGGACTGTCATGGAGGAAGGACCAGGTGGAAGATCCCCGCGATCCTCATGGCAGCCAATAAGTGGCGTATGTGAGAGGCAGATACTGAGACAGGATATACCCTCCAAAGACATGACATTATTCACCTACTTCCTCCACCTGGGTTCTACTTCAGAATAGGCCATTTATCTGTGAACTCATTGATGGGTTAATTAGCACCTTCATGGTCCAGTCACTTCGTCATCTCCACACCAAGTGGGGACTAAGCCATCAACACACGAGCCTTCATGAGCCTTCAGGGGACATTTCATATTGAAAACCAGTTTCTCTCCTCCTCCTCCTCCTCCTCCTCTTCCTCCTCTTCTTCCTCTTCCACTTTCTTTTTTTGTTTGTTTGTTTGTTTTGAGACAGAGTCTCACTGTGTATCCCTGGCTGTCCTGGATCTCGCTTTGTAGACCAGGCTGGCCTTGAACTCACAGATCCACCTGCCATTGCCTCCTGAGTGCTGGGATCAAAGGCGTGCACTACCATGCCATGCTCCCTCTCCCCAATTTCTAATGCAAGTATGTGGATATTATCAGAAGTCCTTCTCAGGTTTTGTTGTTATTTTTGTTGTTGTTATATCTTTGTTTAGTTCTTTGAGGGTGGATCTTTGCTTACTTACATACTTTGACAATGACCTTGACCTTGGGGACTCAAGTGATCCTCCTGTCTCAGCCTCTCCAGTAGAGGAGGTTATAGACACAAATCACTGCACATAGCTAGACTTAGCTAGTTTAGTTTTTCTTTCCTTTTTAAGGTTTATTTATTTTTATGTGTATGAATGTTTTGGCTACATGTGTATATGTGCACCATGTACATGCCTGGTTCCCTTAGAGGCCAGAAGAGGGCACTGGATCCCTTGGAACTGGAGTTAGTGTGGCTGTGAGCTACTGTGTGGGTTCTGGGAATTGAACTCAGACCCTCTGCAAGAGCGCTAGTGCTCTGAATTACTGTGCCATCTGTCCAGCCCTGCTAGTTTAATTTTAAAAGTAAATAGCTCATTTTGGTATTCAAACTATTATTGGTCACAGTTGCTTGTGACATACAATGACAAAGTATACCCAGTGTATTGAGACCTTAGGTTGAGGAGTCAAGGCTTGGGGGTTAGAGTTTAACAAACAAGGAGAACGGGAGACACCGCTGAGGTGTTGTTGGCATTACGTTGGAAACTGGCTGGATCCTGGGCTTTCTTCTGTGGTTATTGAGGACACTGGATGCTGTCCATCGAAGGGACAGTGTAAAATCCTTGCTTTAGCAGTCTTGTTCCTCATCTGTGCAGATGTGATTTGAGCGATGATAGAAGGGTGAGGTGGGAGAGTCAGGTGCCTGGGCCCATGCAGCGGAGACCAAATGTTGCTGAAAGAGGAGCCTGGGGGGAAGAACCATGCTGTAGGAAAGCTGCAGGCTTCCCTGAGTGCCATACCTGAGTGGATGGAAGAGCATTACTCAGACAACAGTGAGTCTGCCTGTGAATTTGCTTCATCTGTCCTTTCTGGAATCCGTAAAACATGTGCTGACCATGTGGCTCTCTAAATTTGCAGAACATTATTCCTGTTATGTTCCTATGTGGAGGCATTTTAAAATAGTGAAAATACGTATTACTTAAAACATGGCTTATTCTAATGGGAAGGTCCTTGTTTCCTGGAGACAAGGTCTTGCTATGAAGCCCAGGCTGGTCAGGACATCATCTGTGCCCCTGCTCCAGCTCCCAGTGCTGAGGAGATCCCGGACAGTGAGCGCCCTCAGCCCCTCCTTGGTTAGTATTTTGTTTCTCCAGAGGACTTAGATTTTGTTACAAAGTACAGCCTTTTCAGGATTCAGGAACTGCACAATGTCTTTATTTTATTTTATTTATTTATTTTTTTTTGAGACAAGGTCTCAGCTGTGTAGTCCTGGCTGGCCTGGAACACTTTATGCAGACCAGGCTGGCCTTGTACTCAAGGGAGATCTGCCTGCCCTGCTTCCCCAGTGCTGTTAGTGTGTGCGCCACTAGACCTAGCTGTCTTTAGTGTTTAAAAAGTGATTTCATTTTACTGGCAGTGACCATGCCATCTCAGATTTCAGTGATTCTGGGGTTAGGGACTCAGGTTTGTTTGTTTGTTTGTCTATTTATTTATTTTTAAAGTAGTTTTTAACTAGAAGTTAATACCTGATTTATTTTATTCTTAATTTCTATTTTGAATTTTAGCTACTTTAAGGATATAATTTTGTGCTGTAACTTTAATATTGCTTTACTAAGAGCTTTAACTTATACTATTATAATGATCTTATTATTAAATATTAATACAAATATTAAGTAACATGAAATGTTAAAATAAAGGTACAAGTAAAACACTGAAGATAAATTAAATTTGAAATTACTAGGGTGTAGTAATGTAACTGCATGGTAGTGTAGAAATGAAAGCCACTTCAGGCCTCACGGTGGCACATTCATTGCTGATTGGTCTGCTGCTCATTGGTGTTTTTGTGGGCAGTTCAAATGTGGTTTTGCAGAGTCGCAACAGTGTACATAGAGTTTTTCCAGCTCGCATTTCTTAACTTTGTGCCCTCTTAGAAGTTCACTAGACAGGCTGCTAGTTTACTCTGTAATTCTTTAGGTTTTCATTTCTCATTTATTTGTTATGGAGGTATGTGATGGGGTCACACATGGAGGTCAGGAGACAACCTGCAGTGGTGATTCTGTCCTTCCACTGTGTGGGTCCTGGGGGTTGAACTCCCGTCATCAGGCTTGGCAGCAAGCATCACGACCCACTGAGCTGTCTTGCCAGCCCCTGTGTTTTTATTTCTAACAGTTTTCAGTGATAGAGTAATATTTTATTTGATTAGTAGCTGGTAAATTACACAGCTGTTTCCTGACCCATTTAGTTTCTTCTGACTTTTCACTGTTTTAACTAATGTGATAAATATTTTAGTGCTTCCACTGGAGTTTGGAATTTGGTTTTTTAAAAGTATTTTTGTTTTCTGTTATCTTTATTGGCATGTATTTTGGGACTGAAGTGATGACTCAGGGGTCAAAAATCCTTACTGCTCTTGCAGAGGACCCATATTCGGTTCCTGGCACCCACATGGCTGCTCACAACCCCCGTAACTCCAGTTCTGGGGGACCTGGCTCCTTTTTGTTGTTTTTGTTTGATATTTGAGGGCTCCTGCGTGCATGTGGTGTACATGCATATGCATAAAATTCAGTAGAAAAGAAAGGGATAATTTCTTTCAAGTATATCTTGTACTTTGACTATATTCCCCCGCCATACACTCCTTTCCCCTCCCCCATCCCATGAGCCAGGAATCTCCCTCCTTACTGTAGTAACCCTTTGACCTTCACATCCTATATATTTCACACACACACACACACACACACACACACACACACACACACACGGTTTTAGGTATTGATATAAAATTTAGGATACACAAATGAGTGATAGCATGCGATATTTGTCTTTCTGAGTTTAGTTTATTTCATTTAAGGTGATGATCTCTAGTTGCATCTGTTTTCTAGCTAATGACATAATAAACCCTGTTATGCATATGTATTCCATTTTCTTTACCCATTTATCTCCTGATGAACATACATCTAAACTGATTACGTAGCTTGACTGTTAAAAGAGTGCTGCAGTCAACACGGGTGTGCAAGGCGTGTGCAAGTGCGATTGTGATGCTGAGAGCCCTGAGGGCTACAGTAAACACGGGTGTGCAAGTGTGATTGTGATGCTAGAGCCCTGAGGGCTGCAGTTAACACGGGTGTGCAAGTGCGTGTGCAAGTGCGATTGTGATGCTGAGAGCCCTTCAGCTGTGAACGCAGAAGTATAAACCCACTTGGTCTAACTGAGTCACAAGGTAGCTCTGTTTTCAGTTTTTTGAGAAGCCGCCATAATGGCTGTACATGGTTTATGTCCCCCCAGCAGTATATAAGGCACCCCTCACCTTGCATTATTGCCAGTTTTTGTCTGACATCTTTTATTTTTTCCCTCTTCATGGTAGCCTTTCTATGTTAGATAGACTTTAAGTGCAGTTTTCATTGTTATTGCCCTGATGATGTCTATAGCTGTTCAACATTTTTCATATCTTTACTAGACATTGTACTTTATCTTTTGAAAACTGCCCGGTCATTTCTTTAGTCCGTTTATTGATTGAGTAGTTGGATATTTGATATTTACTTTTTGGAGTTCCTCATATGTTCTGGATGTTAAGTCACTACCGGATGTAGCTCGCAAAGGTTTTTCTCCCAGCCTGTAAGCCATCTCGTTACTCAGTTAGCTGCGCAGGCAGGCGCCTTTTATCTTCATGTGATCCCATTTCTCAGTTCTTGGTAGGATCTCCAGAACCACTGAGGTCCTTTGCAGAAAGCCTCTGCTTGTATCTTGTAGAGTTTTCTTAGAGAACTTTCAGGATAAACTATGTACAGCCATTATGTCGGCTTCTCAAAAAACTGAAAACAGCTACCTTGTGACTCAGTTATACCAAGTGGGTTTATACTTCTGGGTTCATAGCTGAAGGGCTCTCAGTTTCAGTTGACTTTGTGCCGAGGGAGGCAGAGGGTCTGCGTTCATTCCTCTGCATGTGGACATCCAGTTTCCCCAGCGCCATTTATTGAAGAGGAATCTGGCTAAGCAAGCCTTGGGAAACAAGCCAGTAAGCGGCGTCACCCCGGGGTTTCTGCTCCACATCCCTCCTGCCTTGAGTTCCCGTCTTGGCTTCCTTCAGTGATGGCCGTGACCTGTAAGCTGAGGAAATCCTTCCCTACCCTAAGTTGCTTCTGGTCAGTTTTATCCCGGTGACAGCAAACTAGGACAGTGGTGTTCAAAGTACTCTCACGTGTTCTCTGATTTTAATTTTCATAAGAATGTGTCAGGTAGTTACTAAATCACTCCCATTTTATGCAAGTAGACATTAAGAAACGGATCGATCAGTCATGTCCTCATACTTCCTCATAGACTTAAGCGTTGAAACTAGAATTTAGAACCGAGCTTCAAGCTTTTGTGTCTCCTAGGGCTGGAGAGATGGCTCAGTGGGTAAGGGAGCTTGCTGCCCGGATGTTTGTGTCCCCAAAGCCTGTGCTGTTGGGTTCTGGTTGAAGCTCTCCAGGGCAGTAGGACCCAGGCAGTTGTTGGTAGGTAGATATTACTGCCTGTGTCTTCTTGCTTTGCTCAGTGGGACTCCAGAGTTCTCCCATGACTGTGATGTTCTTGTGACAGGCGTTTTTTTGCAGACCTTGGCAGATGAATCTTATTTATTATTCTTATTTATTAGAAACCTTCCAAATCGGTCTCAGTCTTTGAGACCCATGTAAGGGGGAGGGAGAACTGAGACACAAAGTTGCATTTTGACCTTTGCAGGTACACTTCCCATCTCATACACACATCATAACAATAGCTGTAACTCGTTGCATAGCATTTTCTCCATGGCAAAGCACAAAGCATTTTTAAATATTCATGAAGATAACATTTATATATTTTGATACACTGATAATGTTTTCCATGAAGTAGAAGTCTGTGCTATGACAAGGTTGGGTTTGAGATATGAAGAGATAAGATTTTACTTGACGTAAATGAATCTCAAAGACTCTATTTTTCTGAAAATAGTTTATATTTGTGCTGGTTAGTTGTTTTTTGTTTGTTTCTGTCAACTGGGCACAAGCTAGGGTCATTTGGAAAGAGGAAGCTCCCACTAAGAAGATTCTTTCCTTCATCATAGTCTGTGGGGCGTTTTTCTTGATAAACTATTGGTGTGGGAGGGCCTACCCCACTGTGGGTGGTGCCACCCCTGGGTAGGTGATCCTAGGGCCTATAAGAAAGCAAACTGAGCGAGCCAGGAGAAGGAAGCCAGTAAGCAGCCCTCCGTCATGGCCTCTGCTTCAGTGTCTGCATGCAGGTCCCTGCCTGACTTCCTGCTGTGACCTCCCTCCATGACTGACTATCATCTGTAAGCTGAAAGAAACTCATGATTGATTAGAAACTATAAGCTGAACAAACTCTTCCCCAAGTTGCTTTTGGTCATGGAGTGTTCTCACAGTGATAGAAACCTCACTGGAACAACATTTTTCCATTTCTCTGTCTTGGAGATAGAAGACAACCAAATGAAATCCTAGCTGCCTCTGCCTTTTCTAGGATGAGAGAGGACTTCGGTAGTTGAAAATAAGAGACTCATTTTCCTCCTTTCCCGGAGGACGAGGGAGTTACTGGGCACATGGCTCCTGAAGGTATTTGAGGCCATTGGTGTGGCACCCACACCGACAGCAGCACCAGCTAGAGTCCCATTTGCTAATGGCATGAAAACCATGTGCCCCCAGCTAAGCATCGATAAATCCGCAAGAACTTAGAAACATCGCTAGCTTGTTCAGAGATTCAGTCCTTTTCCGGACTACGTTGTCCACATTCATGCCCTTCCCAGCCTGCTTTTGTGTGATTTGTATGTCTCTGTGGCTGGGTCAGAGACCAGCTGTGCATTGCACACCAAGTCGGAAAATCTAGGACTTGTGCGTGTGCTTTTCAATGTTAATATTCTAGAATTCAGTCATTACAAAGGTCAGTGGGCATTTAGTGCCCTGTAGCAATATGTCTTAATAGTTCACTTTACTTTTAATAATAGGGGAGACTGTATTTAATATCACACTTAGACAGCAAAGGTGTTGATCTGAAACCTGCTATTTAAAAAATTATTTCTCTAGTTATTGGTGGTGGTGGCACACAGATTTAAATCCAAGCATTTGACAGGCAGAGGCAGACAGAGCTCTGAGTTTGAGGGCTGCATAGTGAGACCTTGTCTCAAAAATAAAACAAGTTCTCTTGAAAGATTTGTCAAATTGCCTATAAAGAATAGCATACATAATTTATATAATATATAGTTTATATAATAGTTAAAATGCATATTATCCAAAGTAATGTCTAGTAAAGAATAAGTTATATGTATGTAAAATATAACTTTATAGTGTTTTAAATGATAAAAAGGAGTATCTTGAACTTCTGTAGGTTGACCAATGGCTCTGCTTCTCTGTACCTTCAGTATAATAGAGTAAATGAGGAATCGTCTGAGGTTTTTGGCACCAATAGGCATTTTTTTAAAAAAGAAGAGTGTCTCTGTAGGTTTCCCCATCATGATCCTGATGCACTTGCTCATAGAATCCCTCTTCTCTTTCTTCGACTGGACTCTTGGAGCTCTGCCTGGTGTTTGGCTGTGGATCTCTGCATCTGCTTCCATCAGTCACTGGAGAAAAGCTCTGTGATGACCTGATTACTGGGGTAAGCCAGTTCAGGCACCCTTTCCATTATTGCTAGTAGTCCAAACCAAGCTAGTGGGAACTCATGAAATTTAGATCAACAGCCGTGGAGCCTGCATGGGACTGGACTAGGCCCTCTGCATAGTGAGACAGTTGTGTAGCTTGATCTGCTTAAGGGGCCCCCTGGCAGTAGGATCAGAATCCATGCCTGGTGCATCAGCAGGCTTTTTGGAATCCACTACCTATGATGGGACACCTTGCACAGTCTTGAGTCAGGGGGAGGGGCTTGGACCTGCCTCTACTAAATGTACCTCCACATGAGAGGCCTTACCTTCTTGTAGGAGGGAATGGGGGGGGTGGGGAGGGGGAGGCTGGAGGGACAGGAGGAAGGAAGAGGAGGATTTTTGATTGGTATGTAAAATAAATAAAAAAATTTCTTAA
>CABHPQ010139694.1:0-26915 GCA_902168405.1 Peromyscus aztecus | reverse complement strand
ACTTGTGCGGCAAGCCCCTGACCCATGGAACCATCTTCCCAGTCTAAGAAAACAGTCATTTTTTGAAGAAAAGTTTGTGATTTGCTAACCTTGTAAGTCTGAGAGTAACTCGAAAGACGTATCACTTTATATAACATGAAACACTCAGGCTAAAAATTTTAGACAATGTGAAAGTATGCTCAATGAAAAAAATTAAATTCTTGGGGCTGGGGAGATGGTTGAGTGGATAAGAACACCAGCTGCTGTTCCAGAGGACCTGGGTTCAGCGCCGAGCACCCATGTGGCACCTCACAGCTGTCTGTAATTCTAGTTCCAGGGGATCCGATGCCCTCGTCTGGCCTCCCCGAAGTGGGGCATAGATATACATGCAGGCAAAACACCCATACTCCAGATCTCCAGACTCCTTAGTGGGACCACCATGATCGATTTTCATTCGTTTCTCGGATGATATTTTAAGTGTATGCAAACATGTCTGTTTGATTCTGGTTCTCCTTTTAAATAAACAGCAGCATGGAAGCTTCTGTGCCTTGTGTTTCTCACTCAGTATGCTCTGGGGATCTGCTGAGTTCTTATTACTGGCTGTTCACTATTTGTCTTAGAGTTTCTACTGCTGTGAAGAGACACCATGACCACGTCAACTCTTACAAAGGAAAAATGTTTAATTGGGATGGCTAACATTTTCAGAGGTTTAGTCCATTATCATCATGATGTGGCATGGTGGCATGCAGGCAGACATGGCGCTGGAGAAGTGGCCAAGTGTCCTACAGCTTGACTTGCAGGCAACAGGAAGTGGTCTCAAACATTGACCATAGCTAGAACATGTATGAGACCTTAAAGCCTGCCTTCACAGTGACACACTTCCTCCAATAAGACCACGCCTTCTCCAACATGGCCACACCTCTTGATAGTGACACTCCCTTTGGGGGCCATTTTCTTTCAAACCACCACAGTATTTCATTACATAGATGAATTATTACTTAACTACTCGTTTGCTGATAGACATTGACATTTTCCCAGGTTATTTGCTTTTACAGATAGTGCTATATACACAGTACTCTTTATATATGCCTTTTCCACATGGATCTTGTCAGTATAAGTTCCTAGAAGTTTAATTACTGTGTCAAGAGTATGTATAGTTCCAATTTTGATGCTTTTTGCCAAAATGGAGTTCCATGGAGGGTAACCGATTTATACTTCCATTACTGCTGGTCTCAAAGATCTGGACATGTAGCTCTGTGGTCGAGTGCTTGCCTCAGATGTACAAGGCCCTGGGTTTGAGCCTTTGTACCACAAAACAAGAGCAATGACGATAACAAATCATAATTCAGTTTTTTTAGCTTGGGACTTTGAGGACAGTCTGGGTTATACATCTAGTTCGAGGCCAGCCTTGGATATGTGAGACCCCTTCTCAAAAAACAGGCAAACAGACAAGCAAACAAAACACAGTGTCTGGCGATGTAGCTGAGCGAGCTTTGTGACAGAGCGCTTGTCTAGCATGCTCATGGCCCCAGGTTCAGTCACTGGTCCTGAAAAAGAAAGTTCCTGAATGCTACCTTCTTACTTCCTTGCTGGAGTACTGTAGTTTTTATTTGTTATTTTTGGCTTTTGTGACAGGTCTTATGTAGTTCAGGATGGTCTCAAACTTCCCACATAGCCAATCCTTCTGTTTCTACCTCCCATGTACTAGACATTAGTAGATGGCCATCATACTTGGGCAGAGCACTGTACGTTTTAACTTTGGATTTTTGCTGGTTGGATAAGTAATGGTTTTACTTTAATTTTTTTTTTCTTAAGCTGTGAGTGAGCCTGAGTATCTTCTTATGGGCTAAAAGTCCCTTGCTAGCATTTCTATCTTGTGAGTAGCCTGTAGGACTCGTATTTCTATAGCATAGTTGGTTTTTTCTTCTGTAAGAATTCTTTCCATGTAAAGATCATTACTCTTTGCTATATGTGCTAGTATTCTGCTGCTTGTTATTCAAATTTGGCTTCAACATTGTTTTTCCTTTCTTTGTGGCTAAAAAAGCTCAAGCCATCCAATTGAGCAATTTATTGTTTTGAGATGTTATATCTTACTTAGAAAGCAGTTTCTTATTTAGAGATAATAATGACCGATTACTTTTCTAGTCTTTTAATGTATTCATTATTTTTACCTTTGATCCATCAGAAATATGAATGTGAGCTAGTTTAGTCTTACTCCCTAGTTTACGAGAACAGCCCCGTTTCCCACCTCTGAAATATGACACCGTCGGTCGGTCGGTGCTTGAGTGTCTTCTCTCTGACTGCATTTCCTGCACCCAGCATAAGCAGTCTGATTTTGAATCCCCATACTCCCAGGCTGTTACCGGTCGGTGGAATTGCCCATTTCTATACAGTGTGGTGGTGTCCACCTGCTCAGCTTCCTGGCTGAGACATTTTGTGAGGCAGGGCTTTGATGCCTGTTTAATCACACCAGCTGTTATCACTGTATTTTGATGACATTTACACTCATGAGTGATGTGCTGTTTGTATGTTTGATATTCCTTTTGTTTGTGTGAGTTTAGATGATCCGTTTTAGCATTGAGCTAAAGTGTTACTAATCCCATTGAGCACCATAGGAATCAAACATGCTTCTTTAACTGTAGTCTGTAAACATTTCAGCTGGGTAAAAATGTAGCACAGTTCTTTGCAATTTTTTTTTTTTTTTTTTTTTGTGAGACATGATTTCTCTATGTAGTTTTGGTGCCTGTCCTAGATCTCACTCTGTAGACCAGGCTGGCCTGGAACTTACAGAGATCCACCTGGCTCTACCTCCCGAGTGCTGGGATTAAAGGTGTATGCTACCACCGCCCGGTCTGCAAATATGTCTTATTTAAATATATAACAAGAGGAAGTAAGTTGGGAGGGGAAATTGCCTGTTTGAGGAGCAGTGAGTGTGGGTATCTGAGCACATTCGGGGTCTCAGAGCAGTGTTTCTCAACCTTCCTGATGCTTCAGCTGTTAAATACAGTTCCTCATGTTGTGGTGACCCCCAACCATGAAATTATTTCATTTCTACTTCATAACTGTAATTTTGCTATGAATCATAATGTAAATATCTGATATGGGACCCCCAAAGGGGTTACGACCCAAAGGTTGAGAAACACTGGGTTAGAAGGTCACATTGGGGAGCACAGACTTTGGAAAGCGTGGACACCAGAGAGAGTGCCTGTGATGTGATGGATGTGGTCTGAGGTAAGACGTATCACTCCCAGGAAAACTCTGTGAGGGGTTTGTTACTCGTGAATATTCTGTACAGTTGGTTCTGCATTTTAGAATGGCAGAGTCAAGATTCCGGAGGGCACAGAGGAATGGCGGATGCTATTCTTGGGAGACCAGCTGTATCTGGCTCCCTCAAGGGTCAGCATTTAGATTTCTATATATAACGGCTTGCATATTTTCTCATCTGCTCTGGAGAGGAAATCGCGTAGGATGATGTTACTCAGGTTGAAGCCACTCTGCTGAGTTATTTTTAGACAGTCTTTGTACAATGTTCCGAGAGGGCTCGAGGTGGTTTCTTTGAAGTCCTGTTTCATTTTCATTAGAACTAAATGCTTTGGCCAGTACAGAGGCTTAAAGGCCTTGACCTTGTAAACATTCCGAAATGCCAACAGGGCAGCCTGAGGTGTCCCCACAGAGCCTCAGAGGCCACAGAAGAGAGTTCCCTCAGCCCAGAGGGAAGCGGGGTTAGTGAGTTTATGGGCGGTGCAGTATTAAGAACAGTAGCTGTGCGACCAGTTTCCTGGCTCGGAAGCGACTTAATTCCCGCAGCAGTGTTTAGATATTAGGGAAGGTATGTGATGGTATACTTACTGTTCCTACTCAGAGAACTTTTCCTTGGAGAGAAGCAGGTAGACAAGGGGGTGCTGGAAGAGATGACTGACCAAAAGGGATCCTTCCATAAATGTAGGACATAGTTCACAGCCATTTTGACAGTCTCCTTGGTGATGTTTCTTAGAAATGAGAGTACAGTCATTCTGTAGGTGACCTTGATGGCTATGTGTAAATTCTTAGACATCAGCCAAGATGTCCTGACTAGTTTCCATGTTTCCTGACTAGACATCCCACACCAACAGCATTTTATCCATTAGCACAACTGTCTTCTGGACTTCCTGATTTCCTTCAGGCTGCAGTCACAAAGCTACACAGCTTTGGCTTTGTATTAGACTCCTAATTATCTGAGGTCGTTTAAAGACAACCATAAAATGTACAAATGGGAGCTGCAGGTGTAGTTCAGTGGTAGAGTGCTCGCCTACATGTGCGGTGTTCTCTGCAAACCCAAAGCCAAACATAAGCAAAAGCCCAACTACTAAAGATACAGTGAACACGTGACAGCTGCAGGTGTAGCTCAGTGGTAGAGTGCTCGCCTAGCGTGCAAAAAAAAAGGCTCTGGGTTCGACCCACAGTACCACCCAAACAGCAGTAATGACAACAGAATAAAGCAAACCCACCACCCAAGTGTGTGTGTGTGTAACAAACAGTCGAATTTATATACAGAAGAAGGAGTGGAAAAGGATAGTTACAGCATCAGTGGGATGTGAAGCCATGTAATTTTGCCATTGAACTGCTTATAAGACCTCTCCCAATCCCATCTGTAAATAATAAATAGACATAATAAGTACCTTGTAGAATTTTGTGACGGTTTAAATGAGATTATGTATTCAAATAACCTGGAACCTAATTAGGACTTACCAGATTTCTTAATGATGGTTCAATCTCCTGCATGCCAGTTTCTTTTCTTAAATTTTCCCTTAAAAGCTTGCATTTTAGTCTTATTGTACAATTATAAGTTTTGTTCATCTATAATCCATCCGTCCATCATCCATCCATTCATCTTTCATCCTTTTAGTCATTCATTCCAGACCCCTTCATTAAACACTGCTTTATGTCAGACACCATTCTAGGAGCTGGAATTAGAATAGCCCCCAGGGTAGGCATGGGCTGCTTTTTGGTTTTTGTTTGTTTGCTTATTTTCTTTTGAGACGTGGTCTCATCATGTAACTCAGGCCAGTCTGAAACTAGCTGTCCTCCTGCCTCAGTCTTGGGAGTGCTGGGATTTATAGATGTTCACATATCATGTCCAGACCATGAAATTTGCATTCCAGTAGGAAGTTAGAAAGATATTTTAAAAAAATAGAAAATATCAAGTGGTGATTAGCAATGTAATTAAAAGTATAAATAGGAGATGTAGGACATTTATGCTTCTTTAGGTTGGATAAACAAGAAGGACTTCTTGGATAAAGTGACATTTTACTGAGACTGGAATTACAAGGGCTTAACTATATTAAGATCTGGAGGAAGAACATTCCTGGAGTAGGGGCAAGCTAGTGCAGAGGTGGCAATAAGCTTGTTTTATTCTAGAAAGAGAAGGATGGCGCTGTCAACAAAGGCCTGATCCTGAGGGATTTCACGGGTGGGTCAGCTTCTGGAGTTCGGTGTGCTGAGATGTGTGGGTACGAGTTATTCCAGGACTGTGACTGTGAACTGCTGTGTAATGAACTGCTGCATGCACTGGACCACATTCATTATACTATCCTTTGGAGAGAACAAAAGTGAAAGCAGTCTCTTCTCTTAGCATAGTGAAGTAAATGGCTTAAAAACCAAGGTGTAGGTGGCCAACTGCACATAACTCATTTTTGTGTTAGCTAATGAGAGGTGATTAAAGTAATATGCTTATATAATTAACTTTTAATTATTTTCCTTAGTGCCATTTAGTTTATGATAATTCTTCAAATATTGTAGCATAGCAGAAGAGGGAAAGACTAACAGGTTTTTACTAAATACCGCTCATTGGATGCAGATTAGAATGAAGAGTCTATATGGAAAACACTGTTTTAAATTTTATTTATTTTATGGGTATGGATGTTACGTTTGCACATATGTCTGTGCACTGTGTGTGCACCGGGCGCCTTCAGAGACCAGAAGACGATATTGAACCCTTGGGATTGGAGTTACAGATGGATGTGAGCTGCCTTGTGGGGCATGGGAATCAAACCCTGGTCCTTTGGAAAATCAGCCAGTGCTCTTAACCTCTGAGCTATCTTTCCAGCCCTCACTTCTAATTTTAGAATACTTTTGGATTTGGAGGGAAGTTAGGAACATGGTAGAGTTCTGATGGTAGTGTATACCCAGCTTTTTCTGTTAAAATCTTATGTGTTTATATGATACATTTGTCAAAACTAATGAACCACTATATATACCGTATTTTTAAAACAGAAGTCCATATTTGCAATGCAGTTTTGGTGTTAACTACCTCATGTTAATATAGATTTCATAGGTTGATGGCACCGTTTTCTTAAAGTCTCTTCTTATTTCAGATACCAGCTTCAAATTCTTAGAGTTTCTTGGTTACCCCTGTTTCTGATAGGGGTTTCTAGCCCCTTGGTCCAGTAATTCACTTGAACAACCCACAGAAAGTGGGAAAGCACTATACTTAGGCTTACAGCTTTGTGTATAGGATACAAATCAGGACCAGCCAATTGAGTCTGGGAGAATCTCATAGGTACAGCTTCCACGTCCCAAGGATGCAGCGACCTCCCAGCACATGCCTCCAATTCTGCCGACTAGGAAAGTTCATCATAGAATGTACCTCAGTTTGCGATTGTTTGATGCTTTTTTTCTTTTCCAAGAGCGTATCAAGGGTACTTAGCCAAGGTGACCTCAAACTGCTCATGGTAGCCATGAGCACCTGGATGAGCTGGTCCTCGGCAGCTTTTTCCACTGTAAAGTCCCCTGTGCCCCCCCTTCACACTCTTAGTATTTTTAACTATCACATTTATTTGTTTATTTTACTTATTTAGGTGTGTGTTTGTGAGTGATCAAAGGGGTGTGCGGCCTGCCTGTGGAAGGCAGAGGGCAACTTTTGGGAGTTGGTTCTCCTTCCGTCCATGTAATCAAACTCACCTCTTGAGGCTTGGGGACAAGTGCCTTAATCACTGAACCATCTCGCTGGCCCCATACTGTGTTATTTTGATGGAAGTCACTAGGTGCAGAGCACACTTGCACACTTAAGGAGTGGGGAAGTGTGGTCTGCCTTCTGGAGGGTGTAATAACAAAGTGTTTTCTTTCTTTCTGCCTTGCTTTTGGAGTGCTGTGGGTTGAATCCAGGGCGCTCTGCATGTTAGCACATGCTACCCTCACCTGCGTCCCTGGGCTGGATAAAGGCATTTGTGGTATAGGGGAGCAGACTCTGTTAGAAAAATAAAATCAGATACTTGTAGCTGGAGTTTTCCTGGTCCTGCCTGGCCCACGGTCAGGACAAATTTCTCTCACCCACCAGTCCCGCAGCCGCTCAGACCCAACCTAGTAAACACACAGAGACTTATATTGCTTACAAACTGTATGGCCGTGGCAGGCTTCTTGCTAACTGTTCTTATATCTTAAATTAACCCATTTCTATTAATCTGTAAGTTGCCACGTGGCTCATGGCTTACCGGTATCTTAACATCTTCTCATTGTGGGGGCTGGCAGCATCTCTCTGCCTCAGCCTCCCACTTCCCAGAATTCTCCTCTCTCCTTGACCCACCTATACTTCCTGGCTGGCTACTGGCCAATCAGCACTTTATTTATCAATCAATCATCCACAGCAGATACTAGAAAGTTTCAAGTATTAGAAAAATGGAATCACAGAGGGACGGAGCCTTTCTTCAGATGGGTGAACTCAGAGGGGCCCTGCAGTTAGAGGCAGGCGGAGCTTACTCTTGGAGGAAGGGGCTTTGATGAAGGGCTGTGTCTATGCCTTTGTCTTTCAGGGTCTCCTGTTCTGGGGCATGGAAAGTGGTGACTTACAGTGATCCTGTTGAGTTACAAGCATAGGCCTTTTCCTCCATGTGTTTTAGGAAAGGAAATGTATGGAGAAGTCCTCTGTGTATGAAGTGGCATATGCATTTATTTATTCAGCTCAGAAAAATTCTGTAATGTTCAGGTATGTGAAATATAATTCTTCTGTGGATTGACGCTTAAAAGATGAACTTTAGACATTTTTCATTCTGATTTTCCCCCAAAGAATAATTCAGCTTTTGATGTATGTATGTATGTATGTATATTCAGGTTTCATGTATGGTCTGGGTTATCAAAATACTTGTGGAATACTTAAAATATATCACTGTATCAAATCTTACACTTGGTAAGTGGGTGGAAGTGCTTTTCGTGGGTAGTACTGGGGATTGAACTCTGGTCCCTGTGCCTGTGAGGGAAGCATTTTGCCATTTCGACAGAGTCAACCAGGGGATAGTGCATTCTGAGTTAGTGTCACCCTGCTGTGATGGCTGTCCCATCTCCAGTGGCTCTCCTGATAGCCATAAACTAATTCTTTGAAACTTTGGGTCTGAATATCCACTGGACAGCAGCTGGCAGAAGGGGAAAGGTGGCTTAATCCATCCAGTGCTCCATGCCGGGAGGAGGCAGTTTGTAACATCTAAAAACCCAGCCCCGTTGTCCTCATTATGAAGCCTGAAGTTCTTGGTGGGCGGGTTTCTCCAAGCGGCAGGCATCCTCTGGCAGCAGGATGCTCTTCACTGTATGGAGATCTAGCGTGGAATGGTGACACACTCTGACTTAAGGCGGTGGAGAGCTTGGGAGATTAGCCTGGGTTGGCTCTGCTGGGTGCATCTGTCTGAAGGAAAAGAAAGTTTACTTGTTCAGCACTGGCAGGTGAATTCACTGGCTTGCAGGTTAAACAGACTTCTATGGAGGCAGAAATACTACTTATGGACTTGAAAATCAGATAAAAATGGCAAAGTACCACCTACAGGGCAGTTTGGGCGATGCATTTTCTTATCTTTTTAAAAAAATTCTCATCTGTCAGTATTTCTTTTCCCTAGTGACTCTCCCAGTTTATTTTCAAAGATAGTACCCCCTTTTCTTAGTAACTCCAGACTAGGGTTTCCCAGCCCTAACACTATTGACATTTGGGGCTGGGGTTTTTCCCTCCCTCCCTCCTTCCCTCTTTCCCTCCCTCCCTCCCTCCTTCCCTCCCTCCTTTCCTCGCTCCAGCTCCATCTCTCCTCCATCCCTTCCTCTCTTACGCGCCGGTCTTTTTTCCTTATATTTTGTGGTGTTGGAGACAAAAGCTAGGGTCCGTTCATGCTAGGCAGTGTGTCCCGTGCCTAGTTCTGGTTCTTCATTGTGGAGTTGTCCTGTGTACTGTAGGGTTTGGGGCAGAATCCTGGCCTCAACTACTAGATTTTAGTAGTGGTCTTCACCTGCTCTGGGATGTAGCAAGCAGATTCCAGACACGGCCAGTTTATTGCACGGCAGGCGGAACTCCTGGGTTCTCTTGGGTTAGCATCGCCTGGAGGACCCTGTTTTGACTGTAACTTGGCATCGGCTTACATCACCACCAATGTCATGTTTTTTTATTTGTTTGTTTTGTTTTGTTTTCTTTTTCTGGCTATAAAACAAGGTAATTATGTATGCCCCTGTATCATATTTCTAGATCTAGTTTAAAATAACACATTAACGAATGGCTGTGTAGCAAATCTATCTTGGTGCCGCGTTATACAATTTTCAAGTTAAGCCGAGGCTAAATAGCTCAGCACTGCCTAATTTTATTCTTGCTTATCTTGTTAGTTTTCGGGAACTGCAGACATTTGCTCACTCATCTCTCCACCGAGCGTCACAGGACTCCCCTCACGGGAGTTCTCATGTGCAGTTCTTGGATCTCCCAGAAGTTCAGCTAAGTGGTGCTTCAGATCTGAGTTATCACCCCAGAGAAAGATCTAAGTCTCGCACCCTGAACTTTTCTTGGAGAAAGGATGTAACTTTCTTTTCAAGCAGGGGAGCAGCCAGCTCCAGGGACTGCTCTTAACCTCCTCCCTCAACTCCAGGTTGGGAGCGAAGGGGAACCCTGGTTTGGGAGCACCGAAATGGCCGCTTCCTTTCCCTGAAGGTTTCCTGTGTGTTGTCGGCAAAGGTGTACAGCGTCTCTTTGCCTTTGTATGAAAACGATGTGAGGCTGAAGGGGACCTGCAAACATCTCTCGCCTCCGTTGCCTTCTTTTGAGTTCCAGTGTGGGAATGAATATTCTTTCTTTTGTAGCTGACATTTTTGGAGAAGCAGCCTTGAACTTTAGAGTTGGAAGGGCCCGCATTTAAATTTGGTGCTGCCCTTTTACTGGCTGGTGCCTCATCTGTAAAAGAGGTCGTTTATGCGCTGCCTCCCCCCATTTTTAGGATGGAGAGCGATTAAATTAGATAATGTCCTTTGTTGGGTACTTGGGTACATAACAGGAACCTAGTGCAAGGCAGTTTCCATTCTTTCACTCTCTGCTTTTCTTACCATTCACCCACTGAAGCCAGTCAATGGCACATAGCATGGACTGTCTAGGATTAACCCTTGAGGTCCTCTCCGGGCTTTCAGGGGCTCCCTCTCCCTGCTGCCTCTTGTAGTGTCTCAGCATGTTCGTGCTCTGGGGACTTTGCCTGGGCTGACCTGTTTGCTGGTTCAGGCAGATGTCCACATGGCTTGCTCCTCTAGGTACCTCCCGTGTATCACTCTTAAGATAGGCTGTGTGGCCACTGAATATACAGTAGGATCTGCCCTTTATTTGCTGGCATGTCTCATTCTCCTGCCTCAGTGACATTGCTTATCTCATGTTGAGGAGCTTGTTGGCCCATTATATATGTGCTGTTTATCACTGTCCACCGGCATGTGAGCCTGACAAGGACAGGGACTCCATTAGTTACTGCATCTTCAGCGTCTGTATAGCACTTGACCTGCGCGTGGCACCCGGTACTCGCCGCTCAGATATGGGAGCGAATGAATGTCATTTGCTAGTCACGACACATATTCCTTGAGTTTTTCAAGAAAAAGATGCATGTATCAATTTTAATAACCGTTATTTAAATAGTCTTAGATGGTATTGATTTATAGGTGACCACTTTGGTCTTCAGTGTTTTATATGAAAATACATTTTTTTCTGAGGCTTTTTTCCTTTATGCAATTTTAATTTTAGAGAACTTTTAATTGCATCGTTAACATTCCTGCCTGTAGGTCACTGTTGTGTGGTGGATTGGGAAAACAGACCTGTGCTCTATTTATATCAATTCTCTGTGACCTTCAGCTGGTTGTCAAAGTCCTTAGTAACCTTCTCAGTGGAGGAATGGAAAATGCACAGTAGGTTTGTTTATTTATCCATTAGGTAGATTCCATTAATAACCTAATACAGTGTCAATATATATTTCACAGCTGATTATTAGTTGACTGATATGGGAAAACTCTTCCCAAGTGTGTGTCATTTTCATTTTCAATAAAAATTATTTTTATTGGAAAGGAATAGCATGCAGCATCTAACAGTCAGAGTTGTGGTCATTAAAAAATAGATGATATCTATTTACTCTGGTGTGTGTGTTGTGTGGTGTGTGTGTGTGTATGTGTGTGTGATGTGTTGTGTGTGTTGTGTATGTGTGTGTGTTGTGTGTGTGTATGTGTTGTGTGTGTGTTGTGTATGTGGTGTGTGTGTGTGTGTGTGTGTGTGTGTGTGTGTGTGTGTGTGTGTGTGCCAGCTAGGTGGAGGTCAGGAGACAACTTGCAGGAGTTGGTCTTTCTCTGTCTACCATGTGGGTTCTGAGGACAGAACTCAGCTTGTCAGGCTTGGTTGGTGGCAGGCACCTTTGTTAGCTGAACCCTCTCACTGGTCCTGGTCTTTTTTATTTTAGCAGTTGCGATGGTAATTACACTTCGTTAGCATCTTTAAAGCACTCACGGAGATGCTGTTTTATCCTGCCTTACCTGGTCTCACCTGATCTGACAATGGCGTTCTCTTGGCTTAATGAAGTGCTGAGGAATATCAGGAACCAGGGGCTAGGGAGAAAGCTCAGGAAAGCTATTTGTGAGCATGAGGGTGGAGCTAGATCTCCAGAACCCCCACACAAAGCTGTGTGTGCTGGAGGGTGATTGTAATCCCATCCCTGGGGAGATGGTGACAGGTGGATGCTTGGGGCCCACTGGTCAACCAGTCTGTCTTAAAAACCAGAAGGGGGCTGGAGAGATGGCTCAGCACTTAAGAGCACTTGTAACTCTTGCAAAGGACCTGGGTTAATTTCTCAGTACGCACATGGTCGCTCACAACCAGGGGATCTGATGTCCTTTTCTGACCTCTGTTGGCACCAGGCATGCATGTGATGTACAGAGATACATGTAGGCAAACACACACATAAAATAAAATAAACAAATCTAAAATAATTAAAAAATTAGATCAAAGCAAAACAAAACCCAAAAAGGATGGCTCCTGAGAAACAACATCTGAAGTTTCTCTGGCCTGTGCATGCACAGACACACACACATGTGCACACATGTACACAATCACACACATACAAACATACTCTCAAATGCACATTCATGCAAACATACATACACATGCATGCACACATGTGCAGAATACACACACACACACACACACACACACACACACACCCCAGTACCAAACCCAGAAGGTCTGATATCCTTTAATTTTGTATCTTCCACATATTTCCTGTATTTTTTTTAATGTGAGCAATGATTAACAGTTTAAAACAACTTTGATAGGATAGATTTTCAAAGAAGCACAGAAGCCAGTTCACAGGTGTCTCTGACATACTGATTTCATCCTTTAGCATGTCCCCAGTAATGGAGTAGCTGGACCATAAGGTGGGCCCGGTTTTATTTTTTATAATGAATCACCATACTGTTTCCATAGGCTGCTCTAATTCCTGCCTCCACCAACAGTGTTAAGGGTCCATTTTCTTCACATCTGTGTTTCTTTTGTTTTCTCTTGCCTTTCTGATTTCAGCCATTCTTACTGGGATGGATAAGGCTGGGGTGTTTTTTTCCAATTCTGTAGAGAATGTCATTGGTATTTCATAGGACTGTATTAAATTTGTTAATTACTTTGGGTAACATAGATACTTTAATTATATCGATTCAGTTATGCACAGGAGAGGTCTTTTTTTAATGTTGTGACCTTTTCAATGTCTTTCATGAAAATTTTTTAGTTTCATTGTGGGTTCTTTCTCTTTTTTTGTTTTATTCTTATATATTCCAATCATGTGTTTTGTACCTACTGTAAATGAAAATGCGTTGTTGATTTGTAGTTCAGGCAGCTCACACTTAGCATATCATTATTTTTTTTAAGTTCCTGAGTTTTGTTTATTGCTTTTGCATCCTGCAACTTTGCTAATTTTATCCATTCAAATAGTTTTTCTGGTGCACATTGGGGTTGTGTATGTCATTTGCAAATGACAACGCTTTGTCTTCCTCTTTCCCAGTTTAGACACCTTGTTCCTTCTCTTGCCTGGCTGCTTTCTCGAGGAGGTCCAGGGCAAAACTGAATAAAATTAAAAGTTAGTACCCTTGTCTTATTCTAAATCTAAAAAGAAAAACGGTTGGCACCCTCCTTCCATTCCGTATTTTGTTAGCTGCTGGCTCATGAACACTTCCTCCTCAACTTTCAGTTATATATTTTTCAGACCTAATTTGTTCAATTTTGTTCTTTTTAAATCGAAAAAGAATGCTGAGGCTGGGTGGTGGTGGTGGTACAGCTGGGTGGTGGTGACGCAGCCTTTAATCCCAGCACTCGGGAGGCAGAGCCAGGCGGATCTCTGTGAGTTCGAGGCCAGCCTGGGCTACAGAGCGAGAACCAGGACAGGCACCAAAACTACACAGAGAAACCCTGTCTTGGGGGGTGGGGGGGGAGGAGAGAAAGAAAGATGCTAAATTTTATAAATACCCTTTCTATATCAATTTGGATGATCATATGATTTGACCTTCATTCACTAGATATATCTAATTGACTGATTCGTATGTGTTGACCCATCAATATCCACCACAGCGAATGTTTTTAATGCACCTTTGGATTTCTTTGTTGAGGATTTTTGCCTCCATGTTCATCAGTAATACTGACCTGTGGGTTTGTCTTTTGTTCTGTTCTTCTCTGGTTTTGGTGTTTAAATGATGCTGGTCTCATGCGAGCGTTTAGAATTCTTTCCTGGTCTATCCTTGGAATACTTTAAGGAGAATTGATATTACCAGTCCTGCTTTCTTGTCTCTTCCTCCTCCTTCTCCTTTGAGATAGGCTCTCACTGTGTAGCCCAAACTAGCTTTAAACTTTCCATTCTCCTGCCTCAGCCTCCTGAGCACAGACATGGCAGATGTGTGCCACACTTGGCTGCTATTTGCTTTTGTTCTTGCTCTTGAGACGCATGTGGCAGTACAAGTCTTTGGTAGAGCTCAGTAATGACGCGGTCTTGTGCTGGACTTTTCCCTGTGGGCAACAGTGTTACTGCTTCAGCCTGCCTCCACGTTACTGGCCTTTTCAGATCTGTATCTTCGCTGTTGGAGCTTGCTGATGTGATTAGGTCTGTGAGGCCATTTCTTCCAGTTTTTCTAATTTGTTGGAATACGGTAGTTCATAATAATCTCTAGTGATCTTTTGTACTTGGTGGTGCGGATTGTAACCTCTCTCTTTTCATGTCTGATTTTTACTTAGCTGAGTCTTTCTTCCCTTTCTGTTAGTCTAATTAAGAGTTTTTTTTTTTCTTTTAATCTTTAAAAGAAGTAGCTCATTGTTTCAGGATCTTTTGTTTTTTTTAAGTCTCTGTTTCATTTTTTTCTGTTCCGATTTTGTTATTTTTTTTCCCCTTCTAATTTTTTTGGTTCCTTGAGATGCAGCAGTGGGTTGTTATCTGAGCTGTTCCTGCTTTTTTGATGCAGATGTGGGTTGCTGGTCCTCTCCCTGGACTTTGATACCTGCTGTGGTACCTACCGGCTTTGCTGACTTCCAGAGGTTTTGATTTGTCCCATCTCCATTTTCGTTTGTTTTAAGAACTTAAGAATTTACTTAAACATCTCTTCCTTGTTCACTGGTTGTTTAAAAGCAGATTGTTAGAGAGATACTTGCACAGCTTATGATCACTGTAGCAGTGTTCACATAGCTAAGTTGTGAAGCTAGCCTAGGTGACATGGGATGGAGAAAATGGGATGCTTTTATTCAGCGGTAGAGAAGGATGAAATTGTCATTTGAGGGAAAATGGCCGCAACTGGAGGTCACTATGGTAACTGAAGTAAGTCAGACACATGAAGTCAAATACTGTATTTTTTTCTCATTTGTCTGTGGATTGTCTATGGATTCATGAAATCATTCCTACACATTTGTCAAAGTATACATGGACTGTCTGTCCATGGGAACAAGGGGGCTTGGAGGGCAGGGAGGGAATAGAGGTGAATATGTGATATACTTGAATGAAAATGATTTCATGAAACCCATCACTTTGTATAGTGGATATACAACAAAAAGGTATGTTGCTAAATTTCCATGTATTTGTTAAATAGCCCTTTAAAAGATAGAACATAAAATTTCAGGGCTGAACTCAACCCTTAATGAATATGATCATTAAACCTTTGCTTTCAATGACATATTGCACTTGGCGCTAAGAAAACCTTTTTGACTACATGGATTTTATAAATTGCAGGGTTGAAGAGATAGTAATACTTCATTTGTGGCAATGTAGAGTAGAGACTGTCCAATTTAACACCACCAGTCCGTGTCCAGTCATGTGACACAGAGCATTTAAGGCAGCCCTCTCCATCCTCATCAGCGGATGATTCACATGATGTCTTTTCCCATGTGTGAGGTGTTCTCACGTTGGTTTGATGAATCTTGGTGGAGCTCTGACCTCCAGAGGAGTGCTGTGTGGATGTTTGCACCCAGGTAACCTATGCTTTCTTAATGATACTCAGGGGACATCTGGTAGCTGTTTGCTTTTCCTTCTGTGTCCCTGCCTGTATTATATTTCTCTTTTTCAATTCTCTTTCCCACTTTCTGAGCTTGAGCTAATTTGACTCTGTGTCATGACCGGGCATTTTGGGATTTCTGTTATCTACAGTTGGTCTGTGTTTATAGTTTGTGTTCCTCATTTCCGGTTTGGTTTTATACCTAGCTTTAGCTTACAGAGTCATTTCCAGCTCTCCTGACATCTTCTCTTGACTTGTTACAGCTATTTCTATCAGTTGTCCCAGCCAAAGGCTTCTCCCATCCTTAGCTTCCCAAGTGCCTGGCAGCCCTTCCTCAGGCACCTTGTCCTAGGAATGAATGCTGCAAAACTCTCTGAACAACTTTCTTCAGGGCAAGTCTCCTCTCGTCCTCACTCTAATGTGTCCCACCCTGTTCCAGAGAGTGTTCTCTTAATCGTACCCTCCTCTCTCACCCTTGACCTTTCACCCTTGACCTTCACCACCAGCACCAGCACTGTCACCAGCACCACCAGCACCAGGTGTCTTGGGGGTTGGGGTTTTTTGGCAGTGCATTTCTGATTAGGAGGGAGGGGCCTAGTCATTATGTGGCTGAACAAGTGGTAGAAATCCATAGGTTATTGTTCAGAATTGAGATTTCAGGATGTTGGTGTGACCCTACACTGATAGTAGGGTTTCTTTAATTCTTTTAAAATAAGGAAGAGGTACTCATATGGTCATTAGGGAGAGCACTAGTGTTTGCCAGCAGGGCCCTGTGTTAGGCACTTACTTTGCATTTATTCATTCTCTCATATTCTCCCCCTCCCCCACTTACCCCAACAGGCTCTCACTATGTAGCACTGGCTGGCCTCAAATGAGCTCTGCAGACCATGCTGGCCTTGAACTCAATGAGCTCTGCAGACCATGCTGGCCTTGAACTCAATGAGCTCTGCAGACCATGCTGGCCTTGAACTCAATGTGCAATGCAGACAGACCATGCTGGCCTTGAACTCAATGAGCTCTGCAGACCATGCTGGCCTTGAACTCAATAGAGATCTATCTGTCTCTGCTAAATGAGTGCTGGGATTAAAGGCATGTGCTGTCATGACCTGTAGCTGGAAGTTTTCTCTCTGGGTCCCACCAAGCCCCGGCAGTCCGACAGCCCACTTATAAAATAAACACACAGACACTTATATTATTTACAAACTGTATGGCCGTGGCAGGCTTCTTGCTAACTGTTCTTATATCTTAAATTAATCCATTTCTATTAATCTATAAGTTGCCACGTGGCTCGTGGCTTACCAGTACCTTACATCTCGTTTGTCATGGTGGCAGCTGGCAGTGTCTCTCTGCTTCAGTCTTCCACTTCCCAGAATTCTCCTCTCTCCTTGTCCCGCCTGTACTTCCTGTCTGGCTACTGGCCAATCAGTGTTTTATTTATTAACCAATCAGAGCAACGCATTTAACATACAGAACATCCCACAGCAATGACCAGCTAGTCTTCTGTCCTTATTAAGCTCTCAGAGCTTTCCTGTGGTAGAGTAAGTACATGGCAAGCAGGTGTGTTCAGAAAAACATGCATATGGGCACAAATACATGCACACATTATACTATAAACATCTTCAGTAAAGTTACATTAGAAGACATGGAAAGTATGATGGAAAGAATGTAGACTTTCCATCAAAACAGAGACCCGAGTTTCAATATTTTTGCTATGACAAAAGCAGTAGTTCCCTTGAGGCAGTGTATATTTTATTTTTAAGATTTTATTCTATTTTTTATTATCTTTAATTATGTTTGTCTGTGTGTAAGCATGGGCATGTGTGTTTGAATGCCCACAGAGGCCAGCTATGTTGGACCCCTTGGGAGCTAGAGTTACAGGTGGTATAGAATAGAGTGTACAGGTGAGCCACCTGATGTGGGTGCTGGAATGGAGCCCAGGTCTCCTGGGAGAGCAATGTGTGCTCTTAACTGCTGAGCCATTTCCCCAGCTCCAGGAAGTGTATTTCCTAGAAGAAGGAAATAAAACGTAGTAAGGCATAAAAATTAGACAAAACAGAATCTCACTATGTCGCCCAGCTTGGCCTCAGATTCATAACCTTCCTGCCTTAATTTCCTTTTCTGGGATTATAGCATGTACCACTATGGTTGAATTAAAAAAAAAAATTAAAAACCTAGCTACTCATACCATTGGTGTGGGTAATCCAGACTCATTGGAAGGAGAACACAGAAACACAGCCTCAAGATGGAGAATGGGAAAATTCCCTTATGGATTTGCTGTAAGATTCCTGAGTTTCCTGAGAAGCTGAGGGAGGTGAAGCAATAATGCTGGTCAGCTGGTGTGGCTGCGTTTAAGAGAACTCTGAGGATAACCTGATACTTGAGCTTGAAGTGTGTGGGGAGGGTTAGGGTGTGACTCCACTAGGCGAAGGGGTGTTCTCCCCTCCAGGCTGTCCTAAGTACAGAGTCCTGGTGTGACTCCACTAGGTGAAGGGATGTTCTCCCCTCCAGGCTGTCCTAAGTACAGAGAGTTCTTCTTGGTGTGTTGTCATCAATCTGGTTCCCTCTTGGCAGGAACATCCCCATTCTAACTTCTGACTGTTCATTAAACCAGAACTATGTCCATCCTGAGTAAGAGCTCCAGACTCAGAACTCATTCCGTGTTTTAACGAAACCACTAATAAATTTTAAAAAAAAAAAAAAAAAAACCCAATTCTAAACTAGCATGGCACAGGTCTGTAATCCCATCATTCTAGAGGGGAGGCGGGAGGAACATGAGCTTGAGGGAGACTTGAGCCAGACAGTGAGACCATGTCAACCCTAAAACCTAGCAAAATTACAGTGATCTGTCAGGCAAGTTTAGGTAACATCTAATGAAAACTGACATGTTTGCATGTAGATGGCCTGATACATGCATGTGCTCTGGGGTGCCTGGGTTCTTGCTGGAGAGCAATCTTTCTGAGTGATTTTTACCGCTGTTAGTTTGGAGTTGGCTAATTAATTGTGAATGACAGCTGATAGATGGAGAAGAAACCGTTTGTTTCCCATGTTAGGCTGTGAGCTTGCATATTCAAGTAAAGTTTCCCTCCTCTGCCTTTAGCTGTCTTAAAACATTTCTAGGTAGCTTTTAATCTTCAAAAAATACTAGAATGCTGTTTTTAGAAAGCCCTCCTTTCTTAAAGGACCATTCCAGTTGATAGACTATAAATGTTACTGTGTAATCTCAAGTTCAACAGTAGAGCTTGGAAGTAAGAGTGCCCGAGAGCAATCCCACTTCCACACCTAGAATTAGGTATGACATGCACAGACTGCAGGCATTTTACCAGACATGGTAATTACAGGCTTTAACTTTTTGAGAAAACTTGAAGAAAAAAATTGAGCCGTCCCCTCCTTATTAAATATTCTATATGTCCGTTCTTTTTTGGGCAGTACTCGGGTCTACTTATTTGACTTGAGGATCATTTGTAGCCAGGTGTCCCTGATGGATCTTCTGAGACTGCCCATTTGGATGTTTTTCATAAATAGATGGGATTTATTTTT
The DNA here is from genome assembly GCA_902168405.1 of Peromyscus aztecus. Taxonomy (NCBI): domain Eukaryota; kingdom Metazoa; phylum Chordata; class Mammalia; order Rodentia; family Cricetidae; genus Peromyscus; species Peromyscus aztecus. The sequence continues at coordinate 7,655 of CABHPQ010139694.1, read as the reverse complement.
TTTCACTTTGAATTTTATTTTTTTCCTTAATCAAATCTATGAACTTACGTAAATATTCTCAACCCCCAATTTTGCATGTAGATAGCTGTGTTTGTAAAATAGACCTTTTGTCAAGCTTAAGACAAGTATATTTTTAGATTTTTTTTTTTTGAGATATTTGGAGTGTCTTTGGAAGTGCTCTGTTGACCTCTCCAGCTCTGTTTCCCCTGTGACTTTAAAAACATACTTTCACTTCCAAGCGTGAAAGAATTCACATGTCCAGTTGGCCCCAGCAGTATTTGGCGGTAGGCCATCATGTGGAAGGAACCTACCTCTTCCCTCAGGTTCGACAAATTGACTGTGGGAAGGAGACTGCATTAGCATCCACCTCTGAAGCAAGGTCCACTTTGGGCACAGGGTGACTTTCTTGTGGCACCTGGGTTCTCTCCCCCACCTTGCTGTCAGACTGCCCTGTGGGACTGTGGGCTCTGTTCCCACAGAGACGACTGCTCTTGCCCTGCTTGGCAGATCATCTGGGATTTTGATTACTACCTCTGTATCCCACCGGCACGTGTAATTTAGAACCCACTGTAATTTACATCACCTTGGAGTCTAATAAGTGTGATCGTTCCTTGCATCTGGATATTTGTGATGCTGGAAATTCTTTCTTCTTAGTCATCAGTGAGAAGGCGCTGTGCTCAGTTTGGCAGATCAGAGAGTAGAGGGTTCATTTCAGACCCGTGGTCCCCTCACTCACGTTGCTGGGTGGAAAAGCTCTGCACTGTTGGGCCTGTCCGATTGCTGGGCCACCCTGCAGTGAAACACACTTGAGGATCTGCGGTGTCTAAATCGGACCCCACCTCCTTTGCCTTTAAAGCCCTTCATCAGTTTTCTAGGGAAGGTGCAGCCTGTGCCTGCAGCTTACAGGCAGGAAATCTGGCCGGCAGACCCATTTATTAGCCCTGGTCAGATTTAAAAACCCGCAATTTCACACAAGGACTAGATTCTGAGTAGCCTTTGGAAATCTGGAGATTGTGTCAGCATTGAGTTTTCCATTGGCTGGAGCCAAGAAAGCAACAGCCCCCGCCCCCCGCTCTCCTCCCCCCCCCCAGTCTGGGCAGCCCACCACACCAGCCGTCTTCTGCTCAGCCTGCTTGCCCTGTTTGCATTACCAGTCTCCACACCCTTGACACCCGGATCACTTTCCACAGCCCTTTCCCCTCTGTATCCTTGCTCGCCCTCACCTCACCTGTATGGAACCCCGTGCTGAGCTCTGAGCTGTGGGCCATTCTAATCCTCTTGACCTTCCGCTGCCAACTTGTCCCTCCTGGCTGGCTCTTACCTGGGCTGTGAGACCTGTTTGATCACTGTATTTGGGATGCCACCCCAGGCACAGCTCCGCCTCTTCTCTGTTCTGCTAGATGACCCTCTGCAAAGTGGCCGCCACTGCCTTGGCTCCTCAGGCATGCCTCTTAGCAGGCTGCACGCTCATGTTGCTTTACATGTCCTTTCCCCCTTAGATCGGGGACCTTTGAAGACAAGGCCTGCCTTCCTACACTTTGATTTATGCAAGTTCTCACAATTCTTGCTGCATAATAGGATTGCAATGTATTATTTTAATCGACATATTTGCCAAAGGCAGTAATTTTCTGCTTTAGCTATATGTGAGAATCACCTGGGCACCTGCTGGGGCCAGTTATAGCATATCCTTTGATGGTAGCGCTTAGGAATTGGGGGCTTAAAAATTTTCAGGGATTCTGCTGTGTGTACCCAAGATTGTGAGTCATTGACGTAGAGTAATCGAAAGAAAGGCAGCTGTCTGTGATTTATTTTGTTTGCTTCATTTTATTGAGACAGGGTCTTATGTAGCCCAGGCTAGCCTCACCCGGTGTAGTGGAGGATGACTTTGAACTCTTGATCCTCCTTCAGCCTCCTCCCAAGTGCTAGGATCACATTCATTTGCACCACACCTGGCTAAATGACCACGATTTTACTTAGGGTTTGTCATAGTTAGCTTTGGTTGTGGGAAGAGGGAACCTCAGTTAAGAATTGCCTCCATCAGATTGTCCCATGGGACTTTTTCTTGGTTGCTAACTGATATGGGAGGGCGCAGGCCACTACAGGCAATGCCATTCTTGGGCCGGGGGACCTGGCTTGTAGGAGGAAGGTTGTAGAAAGAAGCTAAGCACGCCAGAGGCAGTATTGTCTTGTAGCCTTTACTTCAGTTCCTTCCTCCAGGTTCATAACTGGAGTTGATGCGTGGGTTTCCCGTGATGGACTATAAGCTGTGAGCCAAATAAACACTCTCCTCCAAAGTTGCTTTTGGTCAGTTTTATCACCACAGAGAAGCAAATAAAAGGATTAAAACATTTGGTTGTTATTTTAGGAAAAATAAACCTCGGATGAACATTTTACTTACCCCTGGCAGCACATGGGTATTTAGACAAGTAGACACACATCTTAAAGAGATCAGGTTCTTTCACAATAGCCCAGTGATTCTGCATGGGCTGTTGGTCACAGATAGCTCATCAGCAGTGTTCTGTGCTGCACAGCCCCAGCTTTTTACAATGTGGCTAGTTTATGAGGTGTAGCCACGTGCCATTTTCTGCTGTTCTGCATTTTGATTTAAATTTCAAGTGAATTATTTTCCAGGCACTCTACAAATTAGCTAAGGCATTTATTGACTTTCGAACACTAATTGCTTTTTTGTATGTGCATATCCTTCCCTGTTTTATATTGGGACTGCTAGTTAGAATAAAGATGAATAAAAATAAACATTAGCTCTGTGTGGTGTGGAGAGCACACTGGGGTAAAGCCATTTTAACTTAGGGAAAGCTATCACCAGCTACATTGTCTAATAATTAAATGATCAGTCCCAACCTCATGATTTGATTGGTGAAGGTTCAGAAGGGGAAAAATGAGTCTAAAAAATACATTTATGAACTGGGGTTGCCTTTATTTTGAAGTAGACTGAGGTGAAAAAGGTTCTGTGTGTGCCCTACCTCTGTTGCATGGGTACATGAGCTGTGGTGTGTATGGGTAGGTCAGAGGACAGCTTTATGGGGTCGATTCTTTCCTTCTACCATTATAGGGCTTCTGGGGATTGAACCCAGGCCGTCAGACTTGCATGACAAGCACCTTCTGTCTGTCTGTCTGTCTCTATCTCTATCTCTCTATCTCTGTCTCTCTATCTTTCTCTGATCCATCCATCTATTTTTGAGGCAGGGTCTCCACTGCCCAGGCTAACTTCCGTTTTGTTACTGTAGCGTAGGATGACCTTGAACTTCCTTGCCCATGCTGGCTATCAAACTGGCCTCTCCAGTAGTAGGCAAGCACTCTCCCAACTGAGCTACATCTCTAGCCTCCTTCCCACCCCCTTTGTGGGTGGTAACTTAATTTTGTTTCCTCTGAGAATGCAGTAGTAAGCATTTGGTTTAAAATGAAGAGTTTTGGAGACTTACAACCGAAGAAAGTCATTCCTTATTCATAAAGACTGTTTCGTAGTGGTATTAATTGTGATTTCTCCCTGAGAGCTTTATGAAGAGCATTGAAGACTGGTGACTGAAAAATGCCTTGAGCTTCCTTTTATCTCCGTGATTGGAAAATCTCATCCAATTAATCTTTGTATCTGAAGCAAACGATCTTTCCACAGTGCCTGTTTGTCTCGCCAATCAAAGTGCTTTATCTGCATCAAATCCAACAGCAGTTGCCTAATGTAATCTAGATTTTCTAAGAATTTGTCTGCTCACTCGGCTCCCTTTCCCTCTCTGTGCTAACTGAGGCTAGGCAGGCAGCATCTGCTAACTCCATCCTCTCTAAGCAGAATTCTCCTCGAGGGAAGAAGGAGCTTCAGAACTTACGTTCAGCCTTATGGTTCAGTCCTTTTAGTGGCCCCTGGCCCCATCTGGCTTATTCCCAGGCTGGACTCAGTGACATCATGTAACCAGGAAGGAGAAGCACTCAGCTCAGAAGAACCAGATTTGAATCTCTGCCAGGCCTAGCTGTCACCTTCAGTCACCTGCGGACACCCGGGGTGCAATTATGTGGCTTTTGAGATGGTGGCTTCCATCATCACAGAGTGGAGAAGGGACTTGATTAATCAGGCAGTCTGGTGCACTCAGCTGGATCTCCCTACTGAATTAGGGCTTGGTTTTGGATGTCTGCTCCTCTCTCATAGCTGTACAGCAGCCCCTTTCTGGATTGGAGAGGAAGGTTGCCAGTGGACCATTCGGTCCTTCTGGACATCTGTTTTCTTGCTTACTGCCTCTGCTGCCAGCTCCCTTCCCTTCACCCTAAAACGATCAGGACGCTGGCATCCGATCAGATGACCTAGGTAAAGAAGCGGCAGTCGCCTACAGAAGGGGGAGAGTGCTGGCAGGAAGGGAGGGAGGGATGCCAGCTGCCAGCGTCGCCCGTGTGCCAGGCACCAGCACTCTTCCCCAATCTGCTCTCATGGCTCTCATCTCTGCTAGCTTGAGGCTGCTGTTTGGAAATAGGAAGTTCTGATCGAATTGTGGCACGCTCCTTTCTGTCTTTTCTTGAAGTATTTGGATTGCTATTCTGATTCCATCTGTTCTGATTGTAGAGATTTGACCTTCTGTGAAGGTCATTAATGACACAGTTTGGTAGATGGAGACTTGGAAATAAAAGTTGATCGTGTTTGTCATATCCCGGCAGTATAAAAAGACTCATCGCCCTCACCTCTAATTCCCTCTTCTTCCCCACATTGAGTTTCTCACCTGAAGGCTGGGCCAGCTTGAGTTTTCGGGCCCATCTGGAACCCAAACAAATAGTATTTGACCAGCTTCTGTCCTTTCACTAGGGGTATCTGGGCTTCCTTTTCAGACAGCTGACTTCCTAGACTCCTGCCTTGCAAACTGAGTCTCAGCTCTCCTAGGCCCTACTGTGTGCTCAGATGTCTAGCAGCATATTGACAGGAGAAGACCTTGAGGGCTGACCTTGTGAAGGCTGTTGCTGACAAGTATGACATCTTTAGCAAGTTATAGCATCTGGGTCTGGTCACTCTTTTCATGAGACAGTAGAGTCCTGGTCTGAGCCTAGAGTCCTTTTGTTTACCAACACTAACTGCCTATCTGACTCCCGAATGTTGACAACTCCATGCTGCATTTTGATTTTTTTTTGAAGGATGCAACCTGATGGAGTGAATAGGGCAGGCTTGATCTAAAACTGCTCATGATCAAATGCTAAATCTGGTAACTTCTTTCATGTGATTTTGGAAGTGGTTTTATCCTGAGCCTTAGTTCTTCATCTGTAAGATAGGGGTGCTATTTCTGGTTTTATAAGCTTATAATGACTATATGATCCACTGTATGTAAAATCTGTAGCATATTTCCAAGTCCAAGTCACATTCTTTTCCTTCTTTGCTTGGCCTCTTACATTGTGACTAAGGTCACCATGTCCTTTGTACACAGGAAAAGACAACAACGACTTTCCTTGTCAACCACCCACTTCTGATTGGCTTCTGCATTTGGTCACTTTCTGCAGTCTCTCTTCAATGTGGGTTAGTGGGTCTCGGGCCAGGCCTTCCTAACTAGCCAGTTTCTTCAAGAGGGGATTATAACATTGGACAAAAGCGTCGAAATCCAATAATAGCTGCTATTGTTCCTCTGCCCCAGTTTTCTAGCTGCTCTTGTGACTAAACCTATGGGCCATATGGTTTCATGTGTAGCCTTGTGAAATAAGTTAGTGGCCTTTGGAATTCAGAGTCTTCTGTTTCCAATTTGTTTAGCTCAGCAATGAAAATAACATTTGTTGCTATTAAATTGGTCCCTGGGGGCTGTCTTCTTTTTCCATTGTGCAGCTACGAAGCAGCTAGGAAGAAATCAGCAGAGCTGAACATGTTTTTAACCAGAAACTCTTAGACCTGGCACCAAAGTTGCTTAACCCAGACCATGCCAATCGACAGGTCACATGACAAATACTTGCTTATGGATGGTCCACACGCAAATCCCGGGTGCAAGTTCAGTATCCAAAGAGAAGATTAAGGAGATAATATAATGGTGGATGATTTTGCCCTCTGGAGCAGTATTTGAATGCCATTGAAAAGGAATCTCATATGAATTTTGGTGTTGAACTGGATCTGCTGGTGGACTTGATGGTTCTTACAGGTTTCAAGGAGTGTTCAAAGACAGTTTTACAGATGTCATAAAGTGAATGGAAACTCTTTCTATAATTTCAAATAATAGCTCTCTAGAGGCTTTTGATCTTATTGAAAGGGCCTCTGGTCAGCTTAAATCGCCCCAGGTTTCTGTTCATTATGTTACAACCCTCTGAAATAGTTAGTCTTAATTAGATCGAGAGAGGCATTGATTTTCATTGACACATTAATATTAATATTCCAAGTTGGAATATGCAAAGGATGGAAATAAAGGAAGGAAGTGCCTGATAGTTTCAGGAACAATTCTAATGAAGAGATCTGAGCGATTGGTCTCTGTTCCTCACACCATACTTAATAATGGAGCTGAATGTCTTAAGTGGAAGGTTGATCTTCCCGGCCCCTTCCCCATACTGGTGAAATGCTGAGCTTCTAGCCCCCATCCCTAAATGTAAAGCAGTAATAAGTTACAACGTTGAATCGGTGCTATGGTTCTCGTCAGAGCAGAACCATTGAGCCTTGCTTGGGCCGTGTTTCCAACACAGAGGTCAGGAGCTGTGGTCTGCAGCCAGCTTTGGTGCAGCCTTGGGAGCCAAGAGTGGTTTTTATGTTTTTAAGGGACAAATACTGGACATTCAACAGAATAAGCCTGTATCACTTAAAGAAGCCTCAGATATTTACTATTTGGTTTTTTATAGGAAAAAAAAAAGATGTATTAGTATATCGTGCATGAGCTGTTTCCCTCGGTGAGCTTAGTTTGACCATTACAAATTCTGTCTATTAAGCTCAGCACAGTGGAAACAGAACAGCTGTGGGTTTCAGTGCTGGATAGTCCAGCTTCTCCATCTGACCTCCCTGACTTCTCTCTGGAGAACCCAGGGGATTAACTTACATCCTCCAGATGCCAGCTTCTTTGGGTTGTTATGACCCAGTTAGTTGTGCTTTGTATGAGCAGATAATTTTCAGTCAAAAATTAGTAAGCCAGGGATGGGGATGTATATGTTAAGTAAATAGTGTGCTTGCCTAGCCTGCACAAAAGCACTGGATTTTGTTCCCAGAACCACATAAAACCTCATAAAAATTCATCCCAGCATTTAGGAGGTAAAAACAAGAGGATCAGAAGTTCAAGATCATCCTTGATCTCTCTCTCTATATATATATTGTAAAATATATATAATATATGTAAAAAATATATATTCAAAAGTAGTAAGCAACCTATAAAGCCCATACAACATGAATAGCTGTGAAAAGATTATACCTCATTAGTCTGTGAATGGACTTTTGTGGGTCCCAGAACTTGCTGGGTGCTCAGTGTCTTAGTTAGGGTTTCTATTGCTATGAAGAGACACCATGACCATGGAAACTCTTATAAAATATAAGGAAAACATTTAATAGAGTGGCTCACTTACGGTTCAGAGGTTCAATCCATTATCATCATGATGGGACATGGTGACGTGCAGGTGCAGACATGGTGCTGGAGTTGAGAGTCCTACATCTTGATCGGCAGACAACAGGAAGTGGTCTGAAATACTGTGCATGGCTTGAGCATATATGAGACCTC
>CABHPQ010139693.1:0-23116 GCA_902168405.1 Peromyscus aztecus | reverse complement strand
TTCAAGGCAGGGTTTCTCTGTGTAGTTTTGGTGCCTGTCCTGGAACTCACTCTGTAGCCCAGGCTGGCTTGAACTCACAGAGATCTTCCTGCATCTGCCTCCCGAGTGCTGAGATTAAAGGTGTGCGCTACCATCACCCAGCTTGCAAATGAGTTTGAGGCCAGCTATGTAGTAAGACCCTGGCTCAAAAACAACGGTGGTCAGAGAGATGGCTGAGTTAAGAGCACATACTGCTCTTCCAGAGGACCCGAGTTTGATTCCCGGCAGCTCACAACTGCCTGTAACTTCAGTTTCAGGGGATTCCTACTCTGGTCTTTCTGTTCCAGACACTCCTAAGGGCTTGCTTTTTAAAAAAGATTTACTTATTTTTACCTTATGTGTGTGAAGGTTTGTGTGCATGTGTGTATGTGCAGTGTGTGTGTTTCTGGTGCCATGGACACTAGAAGAGGATATCAGATCTGGAGTTACAGATGATTAGGAAAGACCAGCTCGGGGCTGGGAACTGAATCCAGGTTCTCTGCGAGAGCAGGGAATGTTCTTCGTGGCTCAGTCATCTGTCCAGTCCTGTGCTTCTTAATCCTGAGTGCTGAGATTAAAGGTGTATGACACCGCCCGGTGTGTGTGTGTGTGTGTGTGTTTATATGTGGGTGTGTGCACCACAGCACGTGTGTGGCGGGTAGATGACAACTTTCAGGTGTTGTTCTTCTACTGTGGGTTCTGGGCAACAGCCCAGGTGGTCAGGGTTGCACATCAGGGGCTCTTACCCACTGAGCCATCTCTAGACTTCGTTCAGGCACTCAAGTCCCGGTTGTAGAGGAAGAGTGGTTGGCTGGGCCCGGCACCACTGTGAAGGTGGATGTGCGTACACACACACACACACACACACGAGAAATGAGTTTGTGGCCGGGCAGTGGTGGTGCACGCCTTTAATCCCAGCACTCAGGAGACAGAGCCAGGCGGATCTCTGTGAGTTCGAGGCCAGCCTGGGCTACCAAGTGAGTTCCAGGACAGGCTCCAAAACTACACAGAGAAACCCTGTCTCGGAAAAACTTAAAAAAAAAAAAAAGAAATGAGTTTGTGTTTCAGGTTGAAGATCCCGGCAGAAGGGACTCAGGGACTTGGTAGGGAGGCTGGCTGTTCAGGTGGGAGGCTCAGAGGTAAATGCTTAAGTTCAAATTCTCTCCTAAACTAGGGCCTTGTCTGCAGTTGAGTGCCCCCATCCTGAGCCCCAGGCTTCAGCCTCCCCCTTTGTCTTTCAGCTTGTGAACACCTTCTTCAGCTTCCTTCGACGCAAAACAGACTTTTTCGTTGGAGGAGAAGAGGGGATGGCAGAGAAGGTGAGTGCTGGGGAGCCTTCTCCTTGCGTGGGTTTGTTGCTGGGAAGGAAGGCTCGCCTGGCTTGTGTAAGCCGAATGCACGCAGGCTGGGGGCTGGGGAAGGGGAATGAGCTGTCACTGAGGCCCTGCCCCTGGCTGGGTCCTGTGAGCTTCCTGTGGTCCCTGAGCAAGTTCCTGGGGATCAGCCGTCATTGTATGGATGAGGAAGTTAGCTCGGGGATGGTTTACACTCTGCAAAGTCCCGAGCTGAGTTGTAGAAGAACACCGTGGAGACCATCTGCTGTAGGCTTGGCGTCCATCCCCGAGTCTTCCTCCACCCACCGGGTTTTTACTGGTTATCAGCCTGGGGATGAGTGGATAGACATTACAGTTGGAAGCTTAAAACCGGGCATGGTGGTACATGCCTGTAATCCTAGCACTGAATTTGAGGATAGCCTGTGCTACATAGTGACTTCAGATCTATGGTGTAAGACCCCATCTCAAAAAAGAAAGCAAAAATTAAACCAAAGCCACCGCAGCCCAGGCCTGCAGTTTCAGGACTTAGGAGGTGGTGGCACAAGGATTAGGAGCTTAGGGCCATCCTTGGCTATGTGGTCAACCTGGGCTACGTCACTAGATCCTGTGTCAGACAGCTCTACTACCCCTTTCCTCCACATTACAATGAGCTCCTACCTCAGAGTCATTCAAATGGCTTCCATCAGAAAGACAGGAAAAGCTGTGTGTGGTGCTGCACAAGGTCACTGTGGAGGCTGAGGCAGGAGCCTGACACCAGCCTGGCACACTTGAAAAGAGACAGTAACGACAGGAACTAAGTGTTGACAGATGTGCAGAAGTTGGAATCACTGGGCACAGCCAATGGGGATGGATGTCAGGTGGTCCCTCTACTATGGCAAAGAGCCTTGGTGGCTCCTGGAGTATAAAAATAACATCACTGTGCCCAGCAGTTCCATTTCTAGGCGAGATCAGGAAGATTTGCTTGCATGTGCTTATGTTCCTGATAACAGACATTATTCAGAATAAGCAAAAGGTGGGAGGGGCCTGGAGAGAAGGCTCTGTAAGAGGGTTGGCTGCATTTGCTGCGAACTCGAGGTTTCCCGGAACCCACATCAGGTAGCTCACAAATGCCTGTAACCAGCATCATGGGATCTGATGCCCTCTGTTAGCCTTCCTGTCCACTTGAACTAGATGTGTATACCACCAGCTCAGAGAGATACACATATACTTTTTTTTTTTTTTTTTTTTTTTTTTTGAGACAGGGTTTCTCTGTGTAGCCCTGGCTGTCCTGGAACTCTCTCTGTAGACCATGTTGGCCTCAAACTCAGAGATCCCCTGCTTCTGCCTCCTGAGTGCTGGGATTAAAGGCCTGTGTCACTGTGCCCAGCATGAGATCTTAAAACAAAAAGCCCAGTTAAGTCCAATACTTACTCAAATTCAGGTTTACTAAGAACTCATTAGACTGAGAGCTTGGGGGAGCGCTTCAGGTACTCTTCTTACTATTTTTATTATGAGAGATACTGGGAGGCACTTGGGAGGCAGAGGCAGGAAGATCTCTGTGAGTTTGAGAGTAGTAGTAGTGAGTACACACACACACACACACACACACACACAGAGGAAAAGCCATACAGAAGCAGAGCGTGTGGCGCTGCCATGTCCTCTCTAGTTTTGCTTTCTTCCCAGGATCTTCATGTTTAGCAATTGGGAATGGTTCAGGCTTCATTGTTCCGGGATTTCATGTGTGAGCATGGTTGAGAACTCCATCACTGGCTGTTGATCACGTCAGTCTGCAGGCACTCCCCACTGCCTTCCTCCACTGGGGAGTGGGTTATAAGATCCAGCCTCAGCTCTTGCTGAGTCTTCTTAGCAACCCCCGAGACAGGGTTTCTCTGTAGCTTTGGAGCCTGTCCTAGATCTTGCTCTGTAGACCAGGCTGGCCTCTACCTCCTGAGTGCTGGGATTAGAGTCATGCGCCATCACCGCCTGGCCCCTGATAGGATTCCAACAGAGACTTGGTTTCTGACTTTAGCTCGCGTCCACCTTGTGGGTTGTAGCTGAAGTTTTTGCTCTGTAGGATCAGTGGGTGCTGTCAGGTGGACTTCAGGCTTGGTTTCTTTTCTTCCCAGCACTATATTGTAGACAGACAGGAAGTACAAAACAGTCATGGTTTCTCTCTGACACTGTCAGCTGTTTTTCGTGTCTGGACCTGTCTTCATGATATCCTACCATCTTTGTAGAAGCTTTCTTGGGGAGTTTTATTTAATGTGTTACATTTGTTTATGTTGTGGAATATTGGTCTAATGATGCAAAGATGTGTTGCATTCTTTCATGTTGCATTTGTTTAACTCTGTGAAGCTGTGTTACTTTGTCTGCCTAAAACACCTAATTGGTTTAATAAAGAGCTGAATGGCCAATGGCAAGGCAGGAGAGAGGATGGGCGGGGCTGGCGGGCAGAGAGAATAAATAGGAGGAGGAATCTGGGGAAGGGAGATCAAGGAGCAAGAAAAGGAGGAGCCAGCCACCCAGTTCCACAGCCAGACATGGAATGAGAAGGAAAGAAAAGAGATACAGAAAAAGAGAAAGGTAAAAGCCCAGAGGCAAAAGGTAGATTGGATAAGTTAAGAAAAGCTGGCTAGAAATAATCCAAGCTAAGGCCAGGCATAAGAAAGAATAAGACTCTGTGTGATTTATTTGGGAGCTGGGTGGCATTCCCTCAAAGAGTAAAAAAAAAAAAAAAACCAACCACAAAGCTTTCCACCACTATTTGCATGTATGCAGGAAGAGCCCATACTACTGCTTTCAGAATAGTTACTAGTGTGTTTCCAAGGTGACCCATGAGGTGGGTTTTTTCCTCTACTGTTAGAACTCATCATGGACTTGAGTAAACATATTCCAGGGTTGTTACCAAGTCAATCAAGAGGGCACTCTGTGTCAAAGGACACAGGCCAGTTTGGCTTTGATACTAGCGTGAGGGAGACTCCGTCAGCACCCATGCCAGCCCCACGTGAACTGCTGTCTCTTCCACCTTGGGGTTTATCCTGGTATTGTCACCTGCTTCCCTGATTCCCTCAGCCTTAGGTGAGCCTCCCCTCCTTTTTGTTCGTCTTTGGCTGTCAGTAAAGGATACTAGTTCTTTGTCATTTAATAATTTTGTGTGTGGTCCTGGGGACTAACCCTTAGGCTAGGCACCACTGAGGTGTGTCCGTGCCCCATCCCCAGTCAAAGTGTGGATGTGGAGAGCACAATGACCTTAAGCTTGATCTTCCCCCTTCTGCCTCCGGGGTGCTGGGATTACAAGAGTAGAGTCACCATGCCTGGCTGTGTCTTGATTCTGTCTTTATTCTATGAATGCTGGAACAGATATACTTCCCAGTCAGCAGCTTAATAAGAGGTGTTTTGTAAAATTACTCTACATTCAGAAAAATGGTTGAGGTATTTGAGACGTTACGGAGAGAGGTCAGGCAGGATCCGGCTTCAGAGGGCATGAGACACAGCCCTCATGATTCCACTCAAGTGAGGAAGGTGCCGACAGCAGGGTGAGGTGCAGTTAAGGGCCTTGTTCTTGGATTGAACAACAGGTAAAGGGAGCAACAGATAGCAAATGCAGAGCTGTGGAAGTTACTCAAAGAAAAAGTTGCATGCACGCACGCACGCTTGCCCTTTGCGGGCCAGATGCAAGGCGCTGGGCAGAGGCTGAGTCAGAGGCCGCATGCTGGGGAGTAGTGGGCCATTCTGTGTAAGGCTGCTTCTGGAGGCCCAGACCTGTGGAGGGGAGACAATTCAGCCTGAAGCAGCCATGGCCTTAAGGCTGGTTCCAGGTGGGTCATCATAAATGACTCTTTGCTCTGGCCTTGGTCACTTGGCTAACTGTTGCTATCACTGAAAATGAGGAACTTCCAAGGAGAGAGATGCTGGGGTTCTAGTTTGTGGGGTAGGGGGTAGGTGAGTGTAGCAAGCTTTCTTGTCAAACGGTTAATATTAATCTTGTCAAACAGATTTAATATTAATTATGAAAGCTTGGCCTTAGCTTAGGCTTTTTCCCAACGAGTTCTTATAACTTAAATTAGTCTGTCTCTATTAATCTACATTCTGTCACGTGGCTCGGTTACCTCTTCTGTACAGACTTTTTCAGGGTCTCTGGAATCTCCCTGCCTCTCTTCTTCCCAGAGTTCTCTCTCCCTGGAAATCCCGCCTAGTCTGTCCTGCCTAGCTATTGGCCATTCAGCTCTTTATTAAACCAATCACAGTGACACATCTTCACACAGTGTAAACAAATATCCACAACAGGTAAGGGTGGAAAGAAGCCAGGTTGGTTCTCCTGTTCCTTAGGTGAGGGCCTGCTGACTCTGCACCTCCCCAACCCCGGCTCTAGACATCTCCTCACTGAGACCTCTCAGTCTTCCTGGGGCCTGTGGGGCATCTTGGAAGTTAAGAGAGGGCAGGGGCCAGGTATGCACTTCCAACTCAGTCTGGAAAAGGGAGAAGGATGGGGTTAGGCGGGGCCAAGAGACAGAATCAACAGAACCCTTCCCTGAGCAGCTGCGTGCCTCTCCAGTCCACTGCTTGAATGTGTTACTGACCCTGGGGGTAGTCAGGGTCAGGCTCTGGTGCCTTTGGGTTGGGTGTAAGTGACTGCAGTCCTCCCTGCCAGACTAGGAACCGGTCTTGTCCCTGTCAGCTCTGACAAGAAAACACCTGTGTTCAACCCACCAGGCCCAGAATGCCTCACTCTTTCTCACCTGCCAGCCTGTGGCTCCCAACCACGTGTCAGTGACTAAAGCTTGACTCGAGACCCCCTCGGCCCCTGCACAGACCACCTGTAGCGTGTCCTTTGGTGGGAGGGGACTGGGAAGAAGGGTCAGATGCTGCTCTGCTTGGCTCTGATTTTGCTGGTGGCTCATCTGCCCTCTTTTAACCTCCAGCGGCTAGGAAGTCATAGGACAAGTGGATTGTGACATGATTTATGGGCTGGAAGTGGCGAGGGCCCTGTCCCTGCCCCTCCTTGGCCAGTGATTGTCAGATGGCTTGAGTTCAAGGTCCCCGTGATTAGAAACTGGGGACAAGGCCCTGTGCTGGAACAGCTTCTGCTGCAGTTGATTCCTGACCTGCTGTCCCTCTCCACAGCAGCACGGCCTCCGAGCGCCTCCTCTAAATCTCTCACGCCCAGCATCACTCTTGTACCTGCTGGCACTTTGGTGTCTTTTACGCTTGCAGAGTCTGAAGCTGTTCAGCATGGCATGGGGCTGGGGGTTGGGAGGGACGGGAGGGAGAGTCACAGATGATGAGAGTCTGGGAGCATTTGGCAGACCCTTGGGTGTGGGAGGCCGTGGGTGACTTCTGTGACTGCCTCCTCCCTCCAGCTTAGGGTCCGAGATGCTTGGAAGGTGGCTTATTGAGCACTGATCCCGAGGTGGGTGGGGTGGCTGCCCTGGGAGACCTCAGGAGTGCACTCTGTATGAGTGTGGGTGGCCAGACTTGCATTTTCCAAGGGTCTGTTCAGAGTCCGCTTGGTCAAACTCAAGAGACATTTGAGCTGGTCTTGGAGACTGGCCAGTAAGACGAAGACCTCATTCTAGGTGAGAACAGCATATGCCGAGGCTGCGTTTAGAGAGAGATGGGGTGACTCAGGGTCAGGTGCCATGGGACTAGCCTGGGGTTAGGGGTTGGGGGCGGGAGGGGGCATCTAGCAGGTCCTGGGGTTGAAGAATCATGGGAGGCTCACTCGGTGGACACGAAAGGACTTGAAATCAGAAGCTCTCTATCTATCAGAGGAAGGAAAACTAGCCTCTTCCCTTGGGAGGGGTCTGCTTGCTGATTCTGGGTGTGACATTTTAAGTGCTGCCATCTGGGGCTGTGTGCCCAAGATGGACATAGGCAGGAAGAGAGAAAGTCAGGGAACAGGCAGTGTAGACCTGGGTGCTAGGGAGGCTTCCTAAAAGGGCTGAGCTTGCGTTCTGCTTGTAACAGAAGCAGCTACCAGCCCTGTCCTCACCGTCCTCACTGTCCTCATGGGGCACAGCTGCACACCTGTCGGCATTTTCGAGGCAGGGGCGGGCAGGGCTTTGTCCCTAGGCCTTAAGACACTGTCCCTGTTCTGACGGTTCACTGCCCTCCCTAGCTCATCACACAGACTTTTAAGCACCACAACCAGCTGGCACAGAAGGCCCGGAGAGAGAAGCGAGTGCGGCAGGAGACTGAGAGGCAGGAGAAGGCAGAGCGGGCAGCCCGGCTGGCCAAGGAGGCCAAGGCAGAGACCCCTGGGCCTCAGATCAAGGAGCTGACGGACGAGGAGGCAGAGAGACTGCAGCTGGAGATTGACCAGGTCAGGCTGGGCTTCCCTCCTCTGCCCCCATCCCTGACTGCATTGGCCCTGGGAAGTAGGGCTCTGTTCCAACCGTGTGCCTTTTGCTGCAGAAAAAGGATGCAGAGAATCATGAGGTCCAGCTCAAGAATGGCAGCCTCGACTCACCAGGGAAGCAGGTAAGATAGACTAGCAGGAGGCGTGGGCATCAGCTTCCTTCCTTCAACAGAATTCCCTCGTCACCCTCCCCTGCCCCTAGCCATGGGGACTCTTCCATACTTCAAGGTCCCACTCCAAAGATATGGAAAACATAGAACAGAGTCAGTGTGGTGGCCCACACCCGTAATCTCAGCACCTGAGGGGCTGAGGCAGAAAAATTGATGTAAATATGGGCTATATAGTGAGAACCTATCTCAAAGCAATATATTTTTTTTCAACCCAGGCATAGTGGCACAAGCCTTTAATGCCAGCACTCAGGAGGCAGGGGCAGGCGGATCTCTGAGTTCTAGGTCAGCCAGGTTATGTAGTGAGACACTGTTTAGGGTAGTGGTGATACTTTTTTGGTAACTGGCCTTAAGACTGGGACAAGAACACCCACAGGTGGACTGAAAAGATGGCTCGTGGTTAGGAGTATTTGTTGCTTTTGCAAAGGTCCTAGGTTTGGTTCTCAGCACCCACATGGTGGTTCACAGCCATCTCTAACTTCGGTTAGATGCTTTCTTCTATACTCTGTGGGTATCAAGCATGTACATGGTGCACATACATACATGCAAGCAAAATACTCACAGACTTAAAATATTTCTTAAAATGCTCACAAGTCCAGCCGGGCGGTGGCAGCGGCGCACGCCTTTAATCCCAGCACTTGGGAGGCAGAGGCAGGCGGATCTCTGAGTTTGAGGCCAGCCTGGACTACAGAGTGAGTTCCAGGACAGCCAGGGCTACACAGAGAAACCCTGTCTCAAAAAACCAAAACCAAAAACCAAACAAACAAAAAAATGCATACAAGTCAGAAGGCACCCAGAAGGGTGGGCTGAGGGGCAGTGGGCTCTGCCATATATCCTTTATCACATGATACATTTTGAGCCCTTCTGGCAGAGATCAGGACCTGTTTTATCTTGATTCCCAGTGGTCCGGGGTGTGTAGGTCTGCCATGCTTAGGTCTGCTCTCGTGACTGTTACGTCCAGTGGCAGTTCCGGACTTGGCCTGGTGGAAGTCTGGTCTGTCAGGTAAGTCACTGAGCACCCCTGACTGTGAGCAGGATGCTGAGGAGGAGGAAGAGGAGGAAGATGAGAAGGACAGAGGAAAGCTGAAGCCCAACCTAGGCAACGGGGCTGACCTGCCCAACTACCGCTGGACCCAGACCCTGTCAGAGCTAGATCTGGCAGTGCCCTTCCGAGTCAGCTTCCGGCTGAAGGGGAAGGACGTGGTGGTGGACATCCAGCGGCGGCACCTCCGGGTGGGCCTCAAAGGGCAGCCCCCGCTGATTGACGGCGAGCTGTACAACGAAGTAAAGGTGGAGGAGAGCTCGTGGCTCATCGAGGACGGCAAGGTGGTGACCGTGCATCTAGAGAAGGTAAGAAGGCAGGGGAGGCCCAGCCCGTCCTGGTGCTGACTGTGCGGGGGTGGGGTGTGTGTGTGTGTGTGTCCGTGTCCTCGTCCCTGCTGGCTGTGTTGCAGGCCTTGGGGACTTACTCCTCTCTCTGCCCTTACCGTGTGGTCAGGAAACAGCTTCCATTCAGCTGTGTGCCTCGCTTGGCGCCGGGTGGGTAGAGGCAGGCTAAGCAGTCTTGTACGCCAAGCCTCTTCCTTCCCATCATGCTTGCACGTGGGTTCAGTTCCACACATGCTTGAACACTTACTGTGTGCCAGGCATTGTTCTAAGGACTGGAGAGCAGTGAACAGAATGTAGAGTTTGCCCTCATGAAGTCCACATTGTCCCCTACACTGCCTTCCTAGAGGTAGGGTGTTTATTGGGGTAAATAAAGGCAGTGTCTGGAAAGGGTCAAGAGCCCAAGGTCAGCTTCCCCGGCACAGACGGTGGCTCGGCTGCCTTTGTACTTGGTTTTCCTCCCAGCCAGAATCTCCTTTCTCGTTCTTTGCTTTTTTTCTAAATTTTTAAAAGATTTCTTTATCATACATTGGGGTTTTGCCTGCATCTATTGTCTGTGTGAGGGTGTCAGAGCCCCTGGGACTAGAGTTACAGACAGTTGTGAACTGCCATGTGTTACTCTAGCCTCTCTCCTCCACGCTGAGTGGCCACCGCACACTTTCTTGCTGTGGTGCATTGATTTGTAACTGTTGGCCTCTGTGTGTCTTCCCTGGCTACTGGGTGGACAGAAGTCTGGTTCTTCTGTACCCCTGGTCCCAGCACAGGCCTGCATGGGGCTTGGATACAGATGTGGATGGGAGAGAGTTTAGTTCTAAAAGGGTTGAGGTGTAATCCCTGGGTCATAGAGCTTTCCTTCCCATGGATGTCTCCCTCTGCCTCCTCTCAGATCAATAAGATGGAATGGTGGAACCGCTTGGTTACCAGTGACCCTGAAATCAATACCAAGAAGATTAACCCTGAAAACTCCAAGGTGAGTCCTACTTGGCTCGGAAGCTTTTTTTGTGGAGCTTGGGGGGATAGGTAGGCCAGTGCATCCTTCATTCCTCTCTCTGCCTCTTCCTAGCTGTCGGACCTAGACAGCGAGACTCGCAGCATGGTGGAGAAGATGATGTATGACCAAAGACAGAAGTCCATGGGCTTGCCCACCTCTGATGAGCAGAAGAAGCAGGAAATCCTGAAGAAGTAAGTTACCCTGGGGACTTAGGCCTGGGCCAGTGTTGCCATTGAATGGGACTCCAGACTGCCCTGCCCCCTTCCAGCATGACCAGCCAAGTTCATGGTTCATGGCCTTGGCTTGCCTACCCTGACCACTTGCCAGGGTCACCTCCAGGACAAGGCCACCTTAAGAGTAGGAAGCAATAGGTAAGAGGAGGTCATCGCCACCTACTGGAAACTGGGGCCACTGCTGGCTCTCCCACTTCAGCCTTGAGGGTTCAAATGGGCTTCAGCTCTCAGGCCCCACGAGGCTTGGCCCCAGGTTCTTCAGGGTTCTGAGGAGGGTAGGCCCAGTGTCAGGACTGGAAATAGGCTAGCTTGGGGTGGACAGCTTGCTTCACTCTTATACTTCTGTTTCCCAGGTTCATGGATCAGCACCCAGAGATGGATTTCTCCAAAGCTAAATTCAACTAACTCCTGTTTGCCTTCCTGAACTCTTGGGATTGGCCCCTAAATTTCCTTTCCCACCTTTTCCTGGGACCTGGGAACCTTAGGGCTGGGGCAGGCATGGGACTTCCCAGGCATGTGAGCTCCGGGGCTTCACTGGAGAAGGGCTGGGTCTTGGGGATCCTCTCCTCCCCGTTTGGCCTGTTACACATTAAAACTATTTACCCTGCTCCTCCTGTGTCCTCCCTTTAGCCCTCCCTAGCTGCTGCTGGGAGCTGGGGTTTTGGCTTCTAGCCCAGATTCTGCTGTGTAGAATTCTACCTACTAGGGCAGGTTCTTGATTCTGGATCTCCGCTCCCCTTATGACTGTAACAGAGGTTTTAGCTATTTATTTGTTTATAGAGACAGGGTTTCTCTGTAGCCTTGGCGGTCCTGGAATTTACTTTGTAGACCAGACTGGCATCAAACTCAGATCCGCCTGCCTCTGCCTCCTGCGTGCCGGGATTAAAGGCGTGCGCCACTACCACTGGGCCCTGTTTTAGTTTTTATTGTGTGTGCACGTGTGCTACAGCACATGTATGAAGTTCAGAGGACAACTTTGTGGCTCAGTTCTCTCCACGTTTACATGGACTTCAGGGATGGAACTCAGATTGCCAGATCTGTGTGCCTTTCCACTCTGAGCCACCTCACCTGCCACATGTGGTTCTGAGCAAAGGAGAGTCTTTCTGGCTATGGAATCCCAAAGGGACCCATGAGCCAACAAGATCTAACAGCAGCTGTACTTAGACAGTACCAGGAGCCGAGTCCCAGAATTAAGTATTCAGACCGGACTGTCTGCTGAAGCTGGGTGACGGTGCATAGGTACGGGAGCCGGGAAGGCAGGGACAGTCCAGTGGAGCCCACTGTGTCTTTGACCTGCTCTATGCAGTAAAGGCCAAGGAGCGACGTGTGCTCACACCTGGCCCTCAGAGCCTCTGCTCCCACCAGAGGGTAGGGCCATGCAGCTTACAGTGAGTATCAAGCTGTTTTGATAAACCTTTTTTTGGGAATGCAAATAGTACTTCACAGAACTGTTGGGAAATTGGTTTCTGGGCCGAGACTGGAGTTTAGGACTGTTAACACTTACTCTGGTTTCCCTGTCCTGTAATCTTTTCCTTTAAAAAAAAATTATAGATTTAAGTGAACGAGTGTTTTCCTGTATGTATGTATGTATGTGCACCATGTATGTGCCTGGTGCCCACAGCAGTCAGAAGAGGGCATCAGATTGCCTGGAACTGGAGTTAGGGATGATTGTGAGCTACTGTGTGGGTGATGTACCCCTGATTAGTCTTGAACTCAGTAATCCTCCTGGCCGTTTCCTAGGTGGGATTACAGGTGAACACGTTTTTCCCTCTTATAGTGCTAGGGGTCAAAGCCAGGACCCCACACATGCTAGGCAACACCAAGCCACACCCCTACCTGGTCATTCTATTCATGCCTAAATCTGGATAACAGCAGCTCCCAAGGGCCAGTTTGATTGCTATAGCTCCACCTGGGTCCTGTGGTCAGGGGCCCAGGGGGCCATGTGTCCCTTAGGAAACCAGACAAATGATAGTTAACCACTTTTCAAAGGGTGCCCGAACACACAGCAGACAAGGTCTGTAAAGGAAGAAGCTGGGAAAGAATTGCCCCCTTTGCTAGCCTGTGGTCACTGGGCTGGCTGACACCTAAGGTGGTCCTTGCTTTGTTGTAATGGGTTGAAGAACTGCCCTGGCTAACTTCAAGCCCACGAACATAGTGGGCCCTGCACTGGGAGCCCTTCTGCCTCTCACCCTCTCAAGGAGCTGTGATGTTAGGTCTACCAAGATCCAGCCCCGTAAGAGCAGCTAAGGGCCCTGGATGGAGCTAGCTTCTGCCTGGATGGAGTCTGCTTTTGCCTCTGTGAGCTCAGGCCCCAGGTTTGGTGCCAGGTGCTAGCTGCGAGAGCAAGATAAGGTGAGAACCAGAGTGCTGTCTCAGCACCAGGGAGAGGTGAAGGGTCACTGACAAGTGATGAGGTACTTAAGACTGGGGGACTGGCAGTCCGAACAAAGCCACCATAGGTGGTTCTTCATCTTTTGGAAGGGAAGGCACAGTCTGCCTGGCCCCACCTTGTCCTTCTACTCCACAATGCTGAACAGGAAGACCATGTAATCCTGATGACAGGCAGGTGCATATACTTGCGACAATAGTCATGTTAACAATACAGAACATCCAAGATTCGATCCAAACTGCTCAGCAATGTAACAAGTGGGCGCTGCCCAGAGAATCACATATAGAGGCCATGCTACCTACATAGTTTCCATAATTGCTTGGGGGTGACATGGGAATGGAACTGGGAAGCTACTTCCCAAGGCTGTGCTTTCAGGCCACAGGAAGAAACAGGCCCAGGCAGCAGTCAGTCCAGCTGGAGAGGCAGAGGACAGGGGCACCATGGCCCTGTGAAATGTACATGGTCTAAATCATTCAACAGAAGCAGAAGCCAGAGGTCACTGTTAGGCTCAGGGTCTGGCCTCCACACAAAGGGGTCCTGGTTCTTCCACTTCGCTGGCTACGCTTCTTCCAAGAGGGGCTGTGAGTGCTGGGCCATTGGGGATTAGCAGTACACCTGCAGCAGGGGTGCCCCTGAAGAGTCTGTGTCCGTGCCCTGGAAGGACGAGTCTTGGCTGGCTGGGTACCCTAGTTGGAGGAGGAAGCAGAGGCTCAGAGAGGGGAAGGAGCTCAGCCAAGGCCCACAGCCAGGGAGAAACCTGCTGAGTGGAACAGAGCAGGCCTGAGCCTGGTCAGCCATCACAGCCTGGGCAAACCACTCCCGATGTTCAAACCCCAGCAGCTGTCTGGTGGAGGCCCAGAGGATGGCAGTAGAAATCAAGGGAGCTTCGTAGCTGCAGGCAGGATGGTCTTCTGTCCCCCTCACTCCCTGATCACTAAGAGTTCTATTCGGGAACCTCACTTCAAGCCAGCTCCAAGGTTGCAGTGGGTATGTGGTTGCTCAGGCCTTTTTCCATTTCTGATCCCATCCTCACCCACCCCAAAGGAAGCTGGAAGGTCATCTGAAGGGCCCCTCGTATAGTTTCCCACCCTCTGCTCAGGTCAGGACCACACCTGGGGTTCCATATGGCCTCAGCTTCCTGGCGATGGCATCTGCTGTCGTCTCCTGGGAGATCTGCACTGTCAGTTCTAGGGAGGAAGTATGAATAAGCAGTGGTCATTATACTTTATAAAGCTCAGTCCCTATTGCAGGTCAGTGAAGAAGGGTGCTTATTGTACACAGAAATAAACAAGGGTGTGTGTGTGTGTGTGTGTGTGTGTGTGTGTGTGTGTGTGTGTGTGGTGGGCAGGTGGGACTTCGGCTAGGCCAGGTCAGTGGCTCAAATTCTTGGGTTTTTGTTTGTTTTTTGAAACAAGGTCACTGTAGCCCAGGCTGGCCTAGAATGCTTGGCAGACCTTTTTCTTGAGCCTCTAGAGTTCTGGGAATACAAGCGTGAACTCCCATGATTAACCTTTCTTGCTTAATGCACAGGTCCAAATTCTTGAGATTTAGGCCAGGCTTGGGAGCTGCTTTGCCAAGAAGTAATAGGGGAAAGAAGGAGTCTGACAGATGCAGTAACAAATAAATGCTGGGGACAGTGCAATGGCCAACACGACAGATGCAATAGATGGGTGGACGGACGGACGGACGAATGGATGGATGCTGGGGACAGTGCAATGGCCAAAGCTCTCTGCATGATCCCAATAGGTTTCAGCTTCCCTGTGCCCAAGAGTTTAGAGATGTGTCGGCTGGCCAAGGGTAAACCCCACAAAGAACCCACCCAGCCCCCCTATAGCCAGAGTTTTCCTACTTGGGCCCACTTACCATCCTGGCTGAGGCCAGAGCCCACCATGGTCTCATGGCCACTGTCGGGTGCAGCGGCAGGGGCAGTAGAGCGGGCTGAGCGCCCCTCGGAGGTCTGTGGGCGGGAGCGGCTTTTGCGGGTACTGATACGGATGATGCCGCGCACCAGGCGGCCCTCGGCGTCTTGCTCATCCAGGTGGTAATCCTGCGTGATGCTGCTGATCAGGTCTGAGATCTTGCTGGTCTTCTCCAGGAACACAGTGTCCGACGTGCACTTGGCCAGCTCGTCAATCTGGTGTACACTGAACAGCTCTGTCAGCTTCTTGAAAATAAGCACGTCGATCTCCCGGCTCGACAAGGAGCCACTGCCCATCTCGGGCAGGTCCAGGTCCGACTCATGGAAGGAGTAATACTCCTCGGAGCCGCGGGGGCTGCTGGGGAGGGTGCTTGGCAGGCTGTGCCGTGTGGGAAGAGGCTCAGGCAGGGGCTCCTTGCAGCAGGAGTCTGCATCAGGGACTGGGGAGGTGGCATGGCGGTAGGGGTAGACCGGAATGCCCTTGAGCTTAACGTCAGGGTAGCTGAAGCTGCTGCCCATGCTGGACTTGAGCCGCTGGCCATCCCGGCGGCTGGGAGGTGCACAGTCCGGGCTGGGTGGCACGCCATTCTCCTTGACCCAGGTGACTTCAGCAGACCCCTCAGTGGGATCCACAGCAGATAAGCAGGGGCTGCAGCCCCGCACACAAGCCCCACAGCGCTGCAGGCAATCCCTGCAGCGGCGAAAGCAGAAGGCAG
Source organism: Peromyscus aztecus (assembly GCA_902168405.1). NCBI lineage: Eukaryota > Metazoa > Chordata > Mammalia > Rodentia > Cricetidae > Peromyscus > Peromyscus aztecus. The sequence continues at coordinate 7,627 of CABHPQ010139693.1, read as the reverse complement.
CCCTGCACCAGTCCCACCCCCAGGGGCGCCAGAGGAGGCAGCAGGTTGGGGGCTCAGCGGCCGGTTCTGCAGAGCCTGAAATGAAGGTGATACTCTCTGGCCCGTGGTGGCCAGGGTCCTTGGGGTCCGGCCTGCGGGTGCGGCGGCCTGGTGGGGGCTGGGAGCGCTCATCATTGGTTTCCAGGCATAGCTCTGTTGGCCTCTCCCAGGGACCCAAGCGAGGAGGCCCAGACGATGGGCGAGGCTGTCCCGGCCTGGGCATGGCTCAGAGCATGGCTTGCTGCAGCCAGGCACCTGCAGGGGAGAAGCCAGGAGGAGGTCAGAAGCAGAGGTCAGGGACAGGTTCCTGGGCTGACCTGAAGAGCTTTAGACTTCTGGGAAGCCTGTGATGAGGACGGATGGAGCATCCCGAAAACCCTTGCAAACGTTGAGCTCTTCTTGCCCCAAAGAGAAAGTTCTCTTTGTGGTCTACCTTAGGCTTTAAAATCTCCTGAACTTCTCAATGAATGGCTATTGTTGAAAACAAAACATAGACAATTACAAGTGTCAGTGGGGTGCAGAGAAATTGGATCATTTGCTCTTGGCTAGTGGGGATATGAAATGATGTAGGCATTGTGGGAAAGAGACCAGTTCTTCAAAACTTAAACACGCAGGAAGGGAATGCAGCATGGGTGGCCTACATAACACGAAGGAGGCCCTAAGTTCATCCCCAGTACGGCAAACAAAAAACATAAAAACGGGCTGGACGATGGCGCAGCAGTTAAGAATGTTACTCCTTGACAGTTCATAACCACCTGTACTCTAGCTCTAGGGCTGTGACTCCTCATGTCTTCTGCCCACACTGCACTCACAGGGAACCTCTCTCTCCACTCCACATACATATACAAATAATTATTAAAAACTTTTAAAAATTTGCCGGGCGTTGGTGGTGCACGCCTTTAATCCCAGCACTCGGGAGGCAGAGCCAGGCAGATCTCTGTGAGTTTGAGGCCAGCCTGGGCTACCAAGTGAGTTCCAGGAAAAGGCGCAAAACTACACAGAGAAACCCTGTTTCGGAAAAAAACAAACAAACAAAAAAAAACTTTTAAAAATTTGTTTTATGTGTGTGAACATTTTGCCTGCATATATGTGTGTGTACCACATGTGTCTGGTGCCCAAGGTCTGAAGAGGGTTGTAGGAGCTCTTGGAACTGGAGTTATGGATGGTTGTGAGCCATGTTGTAGGTGCTGGGAATCGAATCTGGGTCCTCGGTAAAAACAACCTGTGATCTTAACCACCTAGCCATCTTTCCGGTCCTTATTTTTAAAAATTATGTGTATATGGGGTTAAGAGCACTGGCAGCTCTTCCAGAGGACCTGGGTTCAATTCCCAGCACCCACATGGCAGCTCACAACCTTCTTTAACTCCAGTCCTAGGGGATCCAATGCCCTCTTCTGACCTCTGTGGGCACTACACACATGAGGTACGTAGATGTATATCCAGACAAACACTCATATACATATAAATAAATAAAATCTCTGCTGGGAATAGTGGTGTACAGAGGCAGGAGGATATCTGTGAGTTTGAGGCCAGCTTGGTCTCCATAGTGAGTTCCAGGACTGCCAGAGCTACACAGTGAGGCCCAGTCTCAAAACAAAAATAACAAATAAATCTTAAAAAAAAAAATATTTTTAACACCCCCCAAAACTTCCCAAAATTACTATACGACCTAGCAAATTCACTCCTTGGTATATACCCAAGAGAACTGAAAATAGCAACTTTAAACAGACATTTTTAAGTCAATGTTCACAGTAGCATTATTTACAATAACCATAAAGTGAGAACAACCCAAAAGTTCATCAGTGGGGGGCTGGAGAAACGGCTCAGCCACTGAAAGCACTGGCTGCCCTTCCAGAGGACCCAGATTTGATTCCCAGCATCCACGTGGCCACTAACATCCTTATATAAGTGCAGTCCGAGGGGATCTGACATCCTCTTCTGGCTGCCACAAGTGCTGCATGCACATGTTGTGCAGACATATATACAGGCAAAACATGCACATCAAATAGAAACAAAGGTTAAAAAATTTAAAAGTTCTCTGTGAGTTCGAGGCCAGCCTGGGCTACAGAGTGAGTTCCAGGAAAGGCGCAAAGCTACACAGAGAAACCCTGTCTCAAAAAACAAAAGATTAAAAAGTATATCAATGGATGAATGGACTCATAAAAATGAAACATTTTTGGGCTAGCATTTAGACCTTAAAAAGAATGAAATTCTTTTGTGCTTTGACATGGATGAATTTTGAAGACATTCTAAATAAAATAAGCTACACAAGAAAGAACAAATACTCTATTGTCTAGCTAATATGAAATATCTACCACTACCAATTTAACAGACGTAGAAAAATAGTGTGGTGGATGCCAAGGGATGAAGCAGAGGAGCATGGGAGAGCTACGTTGAATGGGTACAGAATTTCAGCTGGGAAGGCGTCATAGCTCTGGAAAGAGTATGGATGTATTTAATGCCACAGGATGGTATGCTAAAAAATGGCATGTAGAAGATTAAAATGGTAATTTTGGTGGAGATTTTACCATAAAGAAGGAAGGCTCTCCAGGGGCCACTTTCCTGCCATCATCAACAGACATTTTCTGTCTGCCTGGCCACAGTCATCACCGCTACCCTTCCCTTGTGCCCTTCATCCAGACACGGGCATGAACAGGCCTCTCGTCATATCCAGATTTGCCCCCCTAGAAACGTTTACCAACAAGTATGTTTCTCTTTTTCTTTTTGGTGAGGGAAAGATTGGTCTTGTTAAAACAAGAGGGTCCCATGTAGCCAGTCTGGCCTCAAATTTACTAGGCAGCCAAAGCTGCTCTTCAACTCCTGGCCCTCGTACCTCCCTTCTCAAGTCCTGCCATTAAAGGAGTGTACTGCCCTGCCTGGGAACACCAGGCAGTTTTGGTTCCTTGCCACACACACAGTCCTCACGGACGAGGGAGGCGGCTCACTGGGTGAGAACCCGTGCGGAAAGCTGGATACGTGATGAACATCTGGAACCCCAGCACTCTCACGGTGAGATGGGGGAGAGAGTGAGGCAGAGCTGTCTGGAAGTTCACAGGCCAGCCAGCCTGGAGTACACAGCACAGCAGAACTGAGAACTCCTGCTTCTATAAGGCAGAAAGTGAGAACCAACTCTTAAAAGCTGTCCTCTGACTTCCACACATGTACACATTCAAGTGCAGACACAGACATAAAATAAAGTCAATAAAAAAGAAAACATTGTCTTAAAATAGTAATACTATTTAATACTATTAATAGTATTACTATTTAATTTAATAGTAATACTATTGGCTGGGCAGTGGTGGCGCACGCCTTTAATCCCAGCACTTAGGAGGCAGAGGCAGGCGGATCTCGGAGTTCGAGGCCAGCCTGGTCTACAGAGTGAGATCCAGGACAGCCAGGGCTACACAGAGAAACCCTGTCTTGAAAAAACAAAAAAGAAAGTAATACTGAAATAGTGATCTTCATTCCTCTTTGAGTTTATTTGCTAGGTATCTCAGAACTACGACTGTTTTACTGATGAACAGTGAGCCTGGTCATGTGTCAGGCAAGGCAAAACCAAAGATAAATGAACTATACATGCTGTACTTGATGGTTCAGTTTCTAGAAAAGCTTCTGAGACAAGTAGAGTGCAATAATACCTGTCTGAAAACCTAGCACTTGGGAGATGGAGTCAGGACTGGTAGTTCTGGGTCATCCTGTACTACAAAGTGAGTTCCAGGCTAGTCAGCCCAGTACATGAGATCCTATCCCCCCCCCCCACCCCACTCCCCCCCCCGGCCCAGAAAAAAAAAAAAAAAAAAAAAGCTAGCCAGGCATGGTGCTTAGTTTTTGTTTTCGTTTTTGTTTTTCCAAGACAGGGTTTCTCTTTGTAGTCCTGGCTGTCCTCGAACTCACAGAGATCTGCCTGCCTCTGCCTGGCGGGATTAAAGGCATATGCCACCACCCAGTAATGGTCACAATTTTAATGCCAGCCTGGGGTAGAGTCCAGTGGACTCTGAGTTTGAAGACAACCTGGTCTATGTAGAGGGTCCTAGTCCAGCCAGGGCTATATAGTGAGACTCGGTTTCAAAACAAAAAACAAACAAACACAAACAAAAACCTCCTAGGATGAAGCATGTGGAATTGGGTAAATCACCGAGGCACCCTGAGGGATGATGTAGTGCCATACTCAGGAGGCCTTAACCACAGTTAAGGCTTTGCTGGGCAGTGACTGTCCTTAGCCTGTATTTTGAGCCACCATGTGGGTGCTAGGTAGGAATGGAAATCAGGTCTTCCGGAAGAGCAGCCCGTGCTCTTAATCACCGAGCCATCTCTCCAGCCTCCTAGCCTTCTTTGAGATGCTGACACTTTATCCTTGTATTCGACTGAATCACCACGGAGTCCTGATATGAAAGGAACAAAGCTGTAGACATCAGGCTCGCTGTCTTCTAGTCCCCATTCTGGTCCTTATAAAGTGTGCGCTTAGGACTGGGCACAGAAGCGCACGACTTTAGTCCCAGCACTTGGAGGCAGAGGCAGGTGGACCTCTGAGTTTGAGGCCAGCCTGGTCTATAGAGTGAGTTCCAGGACACACAGAGAAACAAGTATTATTGTTTTTGGTCTCAAAAAACCAAAACCAGACAAATATTGCATACCTTGGGCAAAACAGTGCCCCTCTCCAAACCACCACTGCCACCGGCAGTCCTGTTCTGGTCTCTTCTACACGCTGCAGCCAGGGACAGTTTCAAACCCACAAGGCTGGAGAGACCTCCCAGGTGCCACTTAACCAAATGACCAAAAGCAATGTCACCAATAGTGAAATGGAATGACATCAATTATAAGGACACATTGTTAAGTATTCCTGCCTCAAACACAAAACTGGGATGTGACCTTGAGGAAGGGGTTGACAGCCCAGCTGTCAGAGACACGTCAACTAAATCCAGTGTGGGCCAGGGGTCAGGAGGAAAAATAGAAACCTGGATAATGTGAATAACTAGTGAAAGTAGAAAACATCATATATTTGTATGTAATATATCTAATTTTATATTTATTTTGGTTTTTTTAAGACAGAGTTTCTCTGTGTAGCCTGGCTATCCTGGAACAAACTCACTCTGTAGACCAGGCTGGCCTCACAGATCCACTTGCCTCTACCTCCTGAGTGCTGGGATTTATGCCTGGCTAACTAACTAATAAATTAACTAACTATATATTTTTTAATTATTTATTTTGAGACAGGTCTCACTACATAGCCCTAGCTGTCCTTGCTAAGTCGACTGGCCTGACTATCTCCTGAGTGCTGGAATTAAAGGTGTGCCAGCTGAACCATCTCTACAGCCCCAGATATACACATTTCTATGAGAAACAGAATAGCCTAGTGTCTTTGCTTAGGAAGCAGACTACAGCTCTTAGGGGTAAAGGAACACATATCTGCAGTGTGATCATCAACGGTTTAGACCAGCCAACCAGCACATGCCTAGCGAGCTTGTGTAGAGACACACAGGGAGGCGAGGAATATTCCTTGTGCTGAATGAGGACACAGTTCTTTCTTCCTGAAACTTTACAGTCTTCTCTGGGGCCCACTCAGCTCTCCTTCTCCAAAGATCTTGAGAACCCCTAGCCAAATGGGAGCCCCTCTTTTCATCCCCCTTCTGCTGAGATCTCTTCACGTGGGTCAGCCTTGCACCCACTGTTTAGGATAAGCCTAATTCCCCAGGGACTTTGTCTCAATGCCTTGAATGGGGTCAGTTTGGGAAGGTGTTATCATGGCACAGACACATCCTATGTGACTTTATGGTAGGACCAAGACCACTGGGTGGAAAGACAAAGGACTTAGGCTCCAGGGAGACCAGAGCAGGAGCCAGCAGCACTCTTAGGGAATGGTGTGTGCTTACGTGAGATCCCATCTTTGGAAGTCTATAAACTGAAGGAGGTATTTCCCGCTTGGAACGCCTCCTACCCTGCTGCTCTGTTAAAAAAAAAGGGGGGGGGTGGAGGATGGGCGGGAATACAAGCTGAAATTGTAATAAGTGACTTTTAAAGTTTTTCACACCTGAATGTGGTGGCACACACCAGTCATCCTTGTACCATAAAGGTTGAGCAGGAGGACCATGACTTTGAGGCCAACATGTACTAGACAGCAAGACCTCATCTCAACAAAACAAAATGTTCTTCACAAGCCAGAGGGAGACAACTAAATGTCTGTCCTGATTTGATCAATGTGAGGTTGGGCATGGACTCATTCAGTCATTTAACAAATACTGAGGATCAACTGTGCATCCTAAACTCTATGGACACAGTGGTAAAACAGACTAACTTCTTATACTCAGGAGCTTACATTCCAGTGAAAGCGATTAGTTCTTACAACTACCATGGGAATAATTTACCTTCACTCCATAGCCCAGGAATCTGAAGCTCAGAAAAGGGAGGGGATAGAGCAAGACAGCGAGCTGGGAAGAGCAGGATTTGTTGTGTGGTGGGCTAGGTTCCTCAGCCCAGGCACCTTGCTCTGAGCCACACCTCCAGTCCAGGAAGAATGGAGAGAAAGGGAGGGAGCAAAGCCTAGCATAAGCCAGGGATGGTGGCTCGCTCAGGTCATCCCAGTGCTAGAGAGGCTGAGGCAGGCAGATCCCTTGAGTTCAACAAGATCAGCCTAGGCTACCAAGGCTGTCTCTAAACCAACCAACCCGGCAGCCTCCCTACTTGTGGTATGGATAGTGTCTGGCCTCAGTGTCCCTTCAAACAGCCAATTCATTCCAGGCTACATATTCTTTTCCCTACCACGGTCCTGCTCCTCCCCTCTTGCCAATCCAGTAACAATGGTCACTTAAGTGACCAATTCTCGCCTCTGCTTTGGCTTGGAACAAGACTCTTTGGTTCTAGTTTCCTCATCTTTAAATAGGTTCCCCTTATGATTAGGAGCCTGGGCCACATAAGACCCTGTTTCAAAATCCAAAAACTAAATATATAATTTATTAACTAAATATAATTAAAAATGAGTACATAAAAAATTAACCAAAGTGAAATAAAAATTGAAAACCTCATCTCCCAGAACCGGAGAGATTAGTGTCCTTATAGCACTCCGCTGAGGGACGGGGTGCTGGGTGTTTAGCGAGAGCCTGGGAAGACTGGCTCAGTCACTGGGCATTCGAAAGCATCGCAAGGCTGCTCCAGGGTCTAGTGACCCCAGGAGACTCTGACTTCCCATTGCCTTGCCGCCAGTCCCTGCAAACAGACACACACGCTCGGGGCTCTCCACGGGCCCTCCTCCCGGCGTCCACAGGACAAGCCGGCTGCACCAGCCTCTGCCCAAGCAAGCTTCGGGTCACCAAGCCGTGGTCAGCTCAGCTGGAGCGCTGGGCACCGGGCCCCCCCACCCCCAGGCACAGCCTCCGCCGCCCTCCTCTGCAGGCACCGAGTCCGGGCGGCAGGGTACGCACGGCCGTCGGGGCGCGCACCGCCTCTCTGGCCGCAAGCGCCATTGCCTGCGAGTCCCGACGCCGTTCCACTTACGGTTCCTGCCACGGCTCCGGGGTGCCCGGCCCCAGCCCCCAGGCCTCCCGGCCCGCCCAGCCCGGCTCCCATTCGGGCCGCTCCGGCCCGGCCCGCGCAC
>CABHPQ010139691.1:0-24297 GCA_902168405.1 Peromyscus aztecus | reverse complement strand
AAAGGCACGAAGGATGAGACATTGGCCAATGTAAATATTTCAGGTTTACCCAGACCAGTAAACATTCTGTACAGGCTCCACCCTTTGATTACCCAGTTGTGTCTTGATAAGCTCCTCAAGCTGGCCCCCAGGATAGGTTTCACTCTCAGGCTCTCTCTCTAGACTTCAACCTCTCTTCAACCTGTCCCCAGTCCTGACTTTATTTTAGGATATTAATGTATAGGTAAATTACACACATAATATTCAATTAATTCAGTCAAAATAATAAATCCCATGAACCCTGATAGACTTACACAGGACAAACCCTTTAAATTGAAGACATAATGAGGATAAAATAATAGTAGTTTGAACAGGCAAACAATGAAGAGTTACTGGAAAAGCAAATACTACTGAGAGCATTTAACAAATCCTTTCTCCACCTAAATGTGATCCTGAGACTGTGCAGAAAAAGAAGCTATCTAAACAAAGAGGCACTATAAAACACTTCTTAAAATGCAAAGCTTACTCTCAATGCCAAATCCTCTGTGAGGTCTAGTGTTTGGATGGCAGTAGAAAGGAAAGGTGGCTAACCATAGTAATTTGAATTTGTGGAGAGTCTGTCATCTTACACTTGTGTTTATTAATCCTTAGAAATGTCTTAGAAGAGAAGCAGCCAATGTTCTTTGCACCATGTGCTGCTAAGACATAGATGTAGAAATATTATACAGCTCATATGAGGCTTGTACACGAAAGCTGTAAGTAGAAGGGAAAATTATTAGTTGCTAAAGGGGGAAATAGGTTCACATACAAACTATTGGTAAAATGTGACCTTCTCCTGTCCAGTCTCATGTAGAAAGTAGGTAACACCAGAGCAGTTATCCAAAACAAAGGACAGATTGCACCCAAAGGGCATGTGGGAGAATGTGGGCAGTGTTTGAGCCAGAAGGTAATGAAAAAGTGATTCAAGAAGAAAGTAATGAGTTGTACACATTTTCATAAAAGAAAGGGACCCATGCAAACTTAGCTTTAAAGATCCAATGAGTTTGCCTGTGCAGTCATGTACAACAAAAAGAACAAAGAAAAGCCAGTGCCTGTATCCTACACACACAAACATACATGCAGCTACACACATGATATGCTCATCTAAAAACTTACAAGAAATAGCTACAGAAAAAAAAAACACCTCTCCCATTAGCAAACAGTATGAAATTACAGTTCAAAACAATAAACACTGAAGAAAACACCCCCATGACACCAAAGAAATGAGAGGTCACCAAAAGACCTTTTGTATTAATCATCTCAACCAATGTACAGCTCACAACAACAAATCCTGGAAGAGAAAGGAAATTGTTGTCAAATTGCAACAGGCAAGAGTGCATAGGTTAATCACAGGGAATTTTGAGTTTAGCAAACAGCCAGATTTAGCCCAAGATGTAAGAAATCAAGAAGTGCTGTTTGCATAAGAGGGCAGCTGAAGCAATGCATCAACACTCAGTACTCAGTCCAGGGAAAACATTTCCATGAGTACAGCATCAGATTCCTAAACCATCTCCAGCCACCCCAGCCTAGAAACACGGTGCAATCCACTAATAAAATTTCACAAACACCAGGAAATATTTTACTGTCTTTCTTCTGTTTCAGGGAAAATGAATGTTCATAGGAGTAGACATGTGACATATTCTAGCCAGCATCCATTCCAATGGGTCCAGTGGTCATTCCACACCATTGATGAGTATTTTCACTAACATTCTACATCCAAAAAATGCCAATCCATGCCTGCCTAACTAACTAAGGGCCAAAGGTTACTTCAAAGGCTACTTTCAGTCATTCAAGTAGAATACAAATATTCTGTTCTCCTCCAGCTTCCTTATCTTCTGACTGTGGAACCACCAAAACTCCATCAGCCAGACAGAGGCTGGGTAATAGGACAGGTATGGTAGGCAAGAGATGAAGCAGGCCATACCCGCTTCTCAATTCCAGAATGGCTGTAGACCCATATGGTGAGGAGAATTGATTAGGTAGTCTCAACCTGTCCTCTTGGAAAGGAAGCAGGTTTTACATCTCACTTACAGAAAATTAACCACCTTTTCTTGTGACAGAATCTCACCAAACTGAGCCTTGAAGTCAGTGTGTGGTCAGGACTGGCACTCATTTTCTCCTGCCTCAGCCTCCCTAGTGCTGGGATTTTAGTGCTGCAACCCCATGCCTGCCTTTTACTTTCTTCCCATTGACTCCTGTACTACCTCCCCTCCCCCTTTAAAATGAAGGCGCTTCCTTCACAGTGTGAGATATTTGATATTTTTCAAGATGAATTTTATTCATTTTCATTTGTAAAGAACAACTATCTTATTTCTTTTTCTGTTGCTGTGATAAAGTGCTCTGACAAAACAACTTGAGGGGGAAAAGATTTTTACCACAGTTCTCTCTGAAACAAACAAGAAAGCCTTTACAGAAAACAGCAGCTTCCACGGAATTCTAAAGCTATTCAAGCTGACAATGAAGATGACCGTGCCTACCTGCTTAAACATCGAGCCTATATCATGTTTCTAAAACCAGAATTATTGGACGATAAACAGGATAAAGTTCTCATTACTATCTGATACATGTAAACAAGTTAGGAACTTCTAGATCAAAAAGTATTTTCTTTTGCAATTTGTAAGTAGACTAAAGTGGATTCTCTATCTTTATGTGTCTGTCATTCAGGGAACTTTCTACCAGCATACCAAGCTCCTGGTGTAGATCAACCTCCCCACCATTAGGGTCTACAGCCTTTTGGGAGTTGGGAAGAAGATAAATCCTGTTTCTATGCTTTCCTACAGTACCTGTCCCACCACACAGCCTCAAGTTGCTGGATTACTGATGACTCCACACCCAAAGGATAAGGAAAATGGAGAACAGAACAGAACATTTGTATTCTACTTGAATTTCAAGTTGCGTTTGAGGCCAGGCATGGTGCCCATCCCTTTCATCTAAGCACAAGAGACAGGTGAAGAGTTGAAGGACAGCCTGGTCTCTACAGCGAGTTCCAGAACAGCCAGTGCTATGTAGAGAGACCCTATCTCAAACAAACAAACAAACAAACAAGTTATGTTTGGTCCACTAGTATAGACCTGGCTGATGTTTATCACTGCTAATACTGATGCTAATGTGGTATGTGGTGTGTGTGTGTGTGTGTGTGTGTGTGTGTGTGTCCCCTATATGTCACCATACCCACATTTTGGGAGAGCCACAGAAGCTTTTCAGCAATGTTTGTGAAGTAGGTGAGGCATCCAATTCTTAAGTCAACCATGCCTCTTGGAGCTCTGATTGCTAGCAGAGAAACATTGGCCTTTCAGGAAGCCACATCCTCTAGGCTGGCATGAAAGAGCCGTATCCTTCATCTCCCCTTCTCAGGACTGGGATTGCCCTCTGAAATTATTCTCACAAATTCCTCATGTCTGTTTGCACTTGGAGTTTAGCTGCAGGTGGAATTCATTTTAAATGCTATAAAAATGTTTCCAGCTGGGATTTTTGCCAGATCCCTTTAAGGTATCTGAAATCAATTGTCCTGGACTCTGAGCTAATTTTTCCCCCTTTACATTGTGTTCCTATGCAAAAATGATCACTGCTGATCAAAATTGGCTTTCTGGTAATTACCATCAAATACTAGAAAATGCATGATCACCATAGTTTAAGAAAGGTGTGCCGTTATGGGAGAATTGTTCACAGTGCCACTCCGATGTGCTAATAAAGTTAAATCTTGAATCAAACGGTAGACTCAGTGATTGCCTGACCAGAAATAGACATAGATATGTTGGAGGACTGAGGAAGCTGGATAGAAAGAGACAGAAAGAGATAAGAAGGAGCTTGGGAAGATTTTTCAGGCTTTTCCATCTGGGAAACATGGAGAGTGGGGTCAGCTGATCATTCCTCTGCTGTCCTTTGAATTTATCAGGTTTTTATTTCAATTTCTGACTCCAAAGGTTTTACTAATATTAGAAGAATTAAGGTAAATGCATTAGTGTGCCTTCATAAGCAATAGGATTCCATCACTAAATATAAGTAGTAAAGTAGTGGGAGCTAGGTATGCTACATTTGCATAATGAAACATAAAATATGTATGTGCTTCTATACTCTATGGAATTACTTTGTATGTAAGAATGACTTTGGGTACACAGATGAATGGTAGGGTACCTGCCTGGTATGGTTTGACACCCAAGAATACGAAACAACATTAAGCATTTTTTTTTTACATTTTACTTATTTATTTTGTGTCTGTGTGTCCATGTGGTATGTGTATACACATATGAATTCATGCATGCAACTGCCCACATTCAGAAGACAATTTACTGGAGTGGGTTCTTTTTCTAGCACATGGGTCCTGAGGATTGATCTCAAGTTGTGAGGCTTAACAACAAGCACCCTCACCTACTGAGCCATCTCACTGGCCCAACAACATACTTTTTTAAAAATTCATGCATGGATATTAGGAAATATATTGAAGCCTACATTTGCTTGCTGTGTTTTTAGTATTTTTTAAGTCCTTCTGTTTGCACAATATCTCCAGCCTCTATTTTTCAATTTTGACAGCCTAAGACATTGTAACTTCAACCCAAGTCTAAGTAGAAAACATATAATCAACCAATTATTTAATAACACCAATCTCTAAAAACATGAGTGAACAAGGGAGTTTGTGTTATCCAGTAAGCAGATGATTTGTGACACTTTGTTTATACACAAGATGACAAAATAGGTTGAAATATGAGCAGTATTCTAACACGTAAAAAATTGTTCATCATATAAGTTCATAAGTAATGTGACAATAAGAAAGATTTAACCATTGTACTTCAAAAATTAGATTGCATTACTTATATTAATAGCAAATAATAGTTGTTACTTTTCCCTGATTATTAGCACTATTCAAAAAGAGAATGACCAACTTAGTAAGACTGCAAACACTGATTAAAACTCCCTACTTCTGATTATAGAAGCATTAAGAGGTTTTCCCCATGACCCCAATATGTAGATCTAGAGTTAAACCTATGCTATGCTTATCAAGGGAAAAATTTTCCCAAATGCACTTTAATATATGCCTCAATATCACTTCTGACATTAAAATAGTTTATTTTCTTGAATTGCAAAAAAAAAGAAAACTATGAAGGGAAGTATATAAGCTTTACCTGTCATATATTTTCATGGTGTCAAAGAGGGTCATTTTTGAGCAATGTAGCCAAATCATAAAATATTTCCTATGAATTCATTTAATAAGAAAATAAATTAAAATCCATTTCACAGAATCCACTGTAAATATTTAATAGCATGCACCAAAAAAGGGAGAAATTTGAAAATGTTACTTGGAGAAGATATAAATCACAATATCACAGAGCTTTCCCAAGAGGAGAGAAGAATTAGAAGAAGTCCAGATTACCTGCTTGGTTCTCTTCCCGCTTCTCTTGGATTGTTGTCTGATTTGGCCTTGACCTTGGCTGTCTAATGCTCTCTCATCTGCTTTCTTGAGCTAGTGTTCCAGTAATTTCCCTGCTGTTACTTAATCATTTCCTTCCCTATTCCCTGCAGTGGGTTCTTCTCTATTACATATTTATTTAACTATTTCTAAAGTATGTCTTACTTTTCTTCTCATGTTCATGCTCCAGCTTTCTTCCTTATTACAAATCTCAGCTTTTATAGGAAAAGTTTATTGGTATTTGAGTCTCACCTAAATCCTTCCCCTGAACTGCAGAACCTTGACATTCACCTGCAAGATGCCTGTCTGAGAATGCCTCTCACACTTGTGTGCACCTCCAAATAAATTTCAAACCACAGTTCTCCCTACCACATTTCCACCATCACTCTGCCTTTGTTGACTGCTTTGCAATCTTCACATTCATTTCCAACTAAAATCTTAGAGCACCCTTAACCTCAGTCTTCCTCATATATGAAAGCCATCAAGTCAACAAATCCAACTGCCTCTGTCTCTTTTTATTGATGCTGTGACTTCTGCTCTGGTTTAGTCTTTATTGTCCCCTTCTAGAATCCTCTTCCAATTACATTAGTTCCTCGTTTTATTGTTTTTATATTTTTTCTTCTGTAAGGTATTCTATCCACTTCCCCAAGTGTAATTTTCCTGAAACACAAGTCTTGTGTCACCTGATATCTGTCCCTACAACATTGGAGAAATCACTCTGGACAAGATTGGCAATGAAACTTACAGGACATCATTCATTCTTCATTGACTTCTCTGTAACACACATCCAGCTTCTCCATTCTTGAAAAGTTCTCATGTTTTTGTTCACTGACTGTATTCTAGGTGGGACTTCCCCTATTTCTTTGCCCTTTCCTATTCATTCTTGACTTTGGCTGTTGCTCTGTCAGAGGCACCAAATGGAAAAGACAATCACACCAATGCCAATGAAGGCAGCTACACCTTCCATATCCATATCTAACCCAAGTACACTCTAACTCAAAACTTGCCCAGTTACTTCCTTGTATGGAAGGCCACAACATGTCAAAGTCCACCAGGCTCAACTCAAATCACCTAGAGTCATTCCCCCAAAACCTGTTGCTCCTGTCTTCCTATCTAAAAGAACAAATACACTATTACCCACCCAATACGATACCAGTATGAGAAAGTGTGAGATCATCTAGAATCAATCTGACCCTTCCCTGCCCTTCAGGCATTCTCCTCAATCCACTAATTTCTATGCACTCCCATCACACTCATCATTAGTTTCACTTCTTTTGTGAAGGTTCTACATTGTTCTCAAGAAACTGTTGCAACAAATTCCCCACTGCCCTTAATCTGAACCTTTGTTGTACAATAATATGTAATGGTGATATAACAATTAGTATAGTAAAATGAGATGAAAAGTCCACACACATTTTTGTCACATAGCATTCTGACTATCTATTTTAGGTACAAACAGACTAAGACATACACACATAAACTTAAAGGTGTTCATTCCTGATAATAGGATCATGATTCTTAAACTAATTACGGTAAGCATACAATACCTTTATAATTTAAAAAAATGTATTTTTTTTTATAAAATGCTAAATCTATCTTCTTTAAGAATATCCAACATCCTGGCCAGGGGAGTACATGAGACTTCTAAAACAATATAGGCTATTGATGTTGCCTTTGGTTGCCTCCCAGAGGTTGAAGATAAGTCCCTATTGCTGAAGATAGTGTACACAGAACTTGGAGAATCTGAGATGGGGACTAGTACATGAAGTTTCCATGCAAGGTTCCAAGGGAGGGAAACAACCAACAGTTGTTGCAGGTGTGATGCCTGTGAAGCACAATAAAGACCAGCATTGCAAGGCATCTCTAAGGGTTTACTCACATCTTGACATTAACCAACAGCTCTCTAATAGGATTTAAAGCTCTCTCAACATGAGGGAAACCATGGCTGGTACTGTAAACTTAGTCAACTATCTGGGGCTAGTGAGGTCATTGATCTTAGAGGAAAACCTATTACTACCACTTTACTAAACCAGTACACTACCTAACTACATTTAAAATACTTATCCATATACCCACAAATAAGTGTACCTCTCACCCTCATCAAAGAAACTTTGCTACAGATGGAGACCATTATGGAAAGCCACAACTGTCCAAAATGCAGAACACAACTGATCATGGGTTGCCCTTCCTCAGTTGGTACATCGACAACCAAACTCCTGTACCTAAGGTCCAAGGACCATCTCAGAAGAGGGGGTAGAAAGGTTGTAAGAGCTAGGGGGCCAGGAAATCTGCTGTAAAATTGTGTTGCCTAAAAAATGACAGGGAGGCTTCATCCACAATACCTCAACAATATGATGGCCTAAACAAGTCCTGAACAAGTAAAGTACCAATAGACAGGCTAATGTGGAAGCACAGGAAATCTCATATAAACAAAGAACCACAGACAACTAAGGAATACTGAGGGCTGAAGAAAGTTTTCCCCAGGACTGAGTGCCCTAACTGGTTATCCAATACCAAGTAGTCAGTCTGAAATCATACATATGCAAGTAATGCTAAAAGGACCAAGCCTAATGCATTTATATATTAAAATTAAAAATTAAAAGAGTAATATCCAAACATTTCAAAATACCTTGGTATATCTCCTACCTTGTCCTCCCTCTGATGGCCATACTACCATACCCAGAAGTAGGCATGTCTCTGATGCAAACCCATGGCTTCATTCTTATATTTCATTATAATTTTTATACTTTATCTGTTACTTCTAATTCATAATAACTGCTTTACTTCCTCTGTCCCCAGTGCTAAGCAAACTGCAGGTAGTATAAATATTTAATGAATAAAAAATGGCTGCTGCCATTTGCCTCACAGTGACTTGCAGGGATTCCTCCCTGCCTTCAGGAAAAAGTACACACTCCTTAGGCTGACACTTGAAAAACCTTCACATTTACAGGCTACCTATCTTTTTTGTCATTTTCCTTTGTGCTTTTGCTTTTTTCTCCCCAAATACCCCATCCCAAGCTTAGTCAGCAGTGAGGAGCGGTGCTGTCTTTCTTAATCACTACTGTATTTCAAAATAGCTCAACTCTCAAACAGTATATGCTCAGAAATTATTGGTTGAATTAATGTTTGAATAAATTGCTTAACTTTTCCAGATAGAGTCTCCACTGTCCATATTGTCTAAAAGCTCTTCTCTCCAAATTTTACCTATATAATTTCCTCTCTCAAGTATACAAAGTTTTGTAAAGTTTGGTCGAATGGTAAGCATGAAATTTGGTATTTATTAGGCAAATTTAAAGTCTCTTCAGTTTAAAAAAAATAACACTTATTTGAATCCTTCAAAAATGCCTCTTTGATATTATCTAAATAAAAACTATTGGAGGTGGGAATGGGGGGTTGGACTGGGGGGAAGACTGGGTGGTGGGAGGACAGGGGAATCCGTGGCTGATATGTAAAATTAAATTAACTATAAAATAAAAATATTTAAAAAAAACTATTATCTGCCTCTCAAAAATAACTAAATGAGGTAAAGCATTTAATGCAGTATTTGACATGTGTAAGTATTCTAGTTAGGCGTTACTATTAATATCATTATCATTATTGCTATTAATTGAATTATAACAAAACTAAATGTCATTTAAAGGAAATATCTCTTGCAACATCAACTAAGAAAGGAGTTAATTTAAAATAAAATTGTTCACCATGTTTTAGATATTGAAATGTTCCAAAAATATCAGAATCTCCAAAATGACAGGAGTACTTCACTTTCTTTTAACCCAGGAAGATTATTTGATTCCAATTTCACCAACAAACTTGCCCATAACAGGAACAAACAGGAAGTCTGATTTTGGCTGGGGAAACAATATAGTATAAACATGTTGGAACACAGTTCCTCAGTATTTCATAAAACAAGACAAATATATCTCTGGCTCAGCAAATCTATTCCCAAAAATATTCTCTAGGGTAATTCTGAAGTTTGTAAGAGAATGTGATAGAGTAGATTATAGTTTTATTCATTATAACAAAATGAAGTTGCAGGAATTAATAGGTCATTCTGTAGAATCAACCTAGATTAATCTCAAAAGTATGTTAAAAGAAAAGAGGGAGTTAAAAATGAATAATGTACACTTTAATGTCTACATAAAATGCCTAAGCATCCAAGGCAATTCTATACATTTTCTGTAGATATGCTCACGTGGCAGTGGAAAAATTAAAAACTTTTAAAAACTGTAAGACAAAAACATACTCTGCCGAGATCTGCACAAAAGATAGTATGATCCTTGAGCTTGGAGAAGAGTAGGCTTAAGGAACATTTTTTTTCTTTTGTTTTTAATGTTATTCTTTTCTGAATTTGAGACTTAAATACACAAATCTGTGTGATAGCTATCTTCAAATATTCTATATTTTAGAGAAACATTTGAATTAATTTATTTCTATATTAGAAAAAGGAAATGTACAAAATTCCTCTATTGTTCCTGAAAAACAAACAAACAACAAAAACAAAGAAAGAACCATCCCATCTCGATTAGAGATGAAAATATTTCTATTTCTTCTGAGAAATCAATCTTTAATTTATCCCTTATTTTGAAGCATTGTATACCTGTGAGCGAGGTGGTCATAGTAATCAAGCGAGAACCCCAAGAGAAAGTTACTTTCTAGCTAAGCTGGCACGTCTTTCCACCGGTTTCCTATAGCCCTGTATGCTGGAGGCTTAGTTTTCTTCCTCGAGAGCTGGAGTGGGACAGGATGAAGGTTGGAGCTAGGTCTTGTTCTTGCAGTACTTGCTCTCCTTGCTGTGCTTCTGGCTGCCCTGTAACTACCTTTTCTTCTGATGAATGATAGAGTTTCCCCTTCTGCTTGCATATCCATTTCTCTTTATTTCCAACGGCCCAAGGTGCTACTGTCACTCTTTGGCTACCAAGCTTGAAAACTTTGTCATTATTGCTCAATGTTCTTATGACATGATTATATTCTGGTTGGTTTTGTTTGTTTGTTTGTTTGTTTGTTTGTTCGTTTGTTTTGTGAGTGCGTTGGGGGTGAGGTAGGGGGTGCATGTGTGTACTTATTTGGCTAGACTGTTTGGCTAGTGAGCTCTGGGGATCTGCCTGTCTCTGCATCCCCAAACAGATCTTTATTATGAAACAGATTTCTGTGCTTTTACATTAAGCACTTTACCTACTAGGCCCAAATCAGTGACCACCAAATTTAGTGAGAAAAATTTGTCTCAAAATATAAGGCAGAAAACGATAAAGGCAGACAACCTATGCCTGGCCTTCACAAGTGTGTACATCTCCACGTGCATGTACATGCACTCCTCATTATCCATTCTTAAATTATCAGTCTGTTCTCATGAATTTCTTTATATTCCTATTCTCTATGTCTCAGCTTAGCTGCATGCTAGCTCCAGATGCATCTGCTAAGGCATGTAAGGCTCCTAAGATATCAGCCCCTGAGTCAAGATGCTTTGAACACTGTCATCTAGGAGTCCAAGTCACTTTGAAGTTTCCACAGCCAATCCAGTTTCAGTGATATCACCAAAATCTCCCACCAGCCCCTCCACAGAATACCCAACATTCCTACTTTCCAAATATACAAGAAAGTGCCATATTTTTATGTTTAGCATTCTTTCTACTTTAGAATTCAGCAAACTTCAATACTCATCATTCATTACTTTCTTGTTGCCAATTACCATACAAACCATATTTTCATTTAATATGTTTGTAAATCCACCATTATTTTAACTCAAATAAATACTATAAAGGATAATTTATAACATCAACATGTTATAGTTGAGAATATATACATATGCAATGGATAATCAATATCTATAAATGAATATTATTTAAAAAGTAATTTAACTACTTTCACCTGCTAAAATCTATTGCTTATTCTGGTGGGGTTATTAAGATTGAGAATTTTCAAATCATAAAAAACAAAATTTATCCCAGAATAATGTGATATGTTAGGAAATAGTAACTTTCTAAGTTTGTTATTTCAGTGGTGTTGATTCTCTAGCTTATATGTTGCCTAAAATAATTTCGTGAATGCAAAGTCTGGAAAATACTGCCATGCATGCAATAATCTCCCCATCTTTCTCTGGAGAGCCCAGTTTTGTCCATCCTTCTAGACCCAGGTCCACTACTTCCCCTCCCTCAGCATCCTCTGGAAGTTCATTACACTGTTATAGCCCCTTCTCAAGGCACTGGGTAAGCATCTTTTTGTTTTGCTTTTGAATGACTCTTACACACATTCACTTTTCTAACCTCCAGTGTCTTCAATTCAAAATAAAGACTTAGAGAAGCTGCTTCTTAATCCCACCATTGTCTTTCTAACCATCACACTTTCTATGCAGTGGGATTAGCAATAGTGACTCTCTGAGCAGCTTTAGGTGACCAATAGGTGAGACCTTCCTCCTGCTGACTATTTTGAAAATGCATCTTCTGAGATAGATAAGACTTGCCTGAGGCATTCTTGTAGCCTCCAGGCCTACTCCTGCTGGAAAGCACTAAAACAATCCTCAAAACCTTTATTAAACAAATAAATGACACTTTTTCCAGAAACCAGACCATAGGTCACTTTCAACTCAAAATAGTGGTTCTATTAGTGACTGTGCCCCGTATAGTCAGTATTTCTGAAGCATCACACCAGCTATATGTTCATTCTATTCTGTCATAGCTCCTAAAGAGTTCAAATTTACATGGCATATCTCTTACAAAATATGTGTTGATACCTTCAGTGGTCACCAAATACCACAGGGAATGCTGTTCACATATAGCAGGGCATACCTGGGTCTTTTGAGAAAGGACTTACTAAATATTAAATAATCACATGTTCAATTTCAATATAATTTCAAACTATATTTTGTCTTTCAAGTTAGCTAGTACCTGTAGATGTAAAATTACTTTTAGCAAGCTCTGGCTTAATAGTCTTAATTATTCCTAAGGCATAGACAGGTAAAAATATGTCGTGGCACCAAAACTACACAGAGAAACCCTGTCTCAAAAAACAAATATATACAAAAAATTAGCTACAGGGAAGGTGAGAAACTGGAATAAATAATGCATTTAAATGTTATGAATGAATTATAACTAAAGATTCCAAATCCATTGCAGAAATTAATACTTCACAATTTGTAGGCTCTGTACCTAGGAAATTCTGAAAAAAAAAAATCTTTCATTACGAGTTAAAGGAAACCATGTAGTTATGTAAAGGAGGGCACAAAAAGATCACCACTAAGATCCAGATAACTTTAAAAACATGCTTAAAGTACATCACCATCTGCTCCTAAGTATTACAATGTAGACACAATACCCTGGCACAGACAACTCAATATTAACCTGACACTGGTCACAATGAATACAGATTCAAATGTGCGTGAAGGAATCAATGATACCTTAATAAATGGAAGGCATCATGATTTTTACTACATTCTTTTTGGTCATTTAATTGTGGAAAATCATAACATACCAAAACCATACTATTTATAAAGTTGAATAACACTGAGTAAATTTACACAGTTGTAGAAACCATCTCCAGAATGAATTCATTGTGCAAAACTAAAACTCTATACCCATAAAACAACTCCTACTTCCTCTTTCTCCCAGACCCTGGCAACCACCATTCCACTTTCTGTTTCTGTGAAAACTGACTGATCTATCTACCTCATGTAAGTGGAATAATATAATATATATTTGTCTCTTTGACAGTCTCTGAAGTTTAATTGACACTTGATTAAGATGAGGTTAAGTCACCTCTGTCAGTACTGCCTAGCATGTGTTAAGTACAATACAATCTGTGTAGTACACTAAGTGCAGTTTACAGAAGAGAAAACTGAGGCTTCACAAGTTGAAACACCCTGCCATACTAGGTCAATCCAGCTTCACCAGTTTCCAAAGCTCAATCTTGTTAACACATCCAGATGCCTTCTGAAATAGTATTTTCAGAGGCTTTTAACCACATACACCCTGAGCCAAGTTAAAATGAGTTCATTTTTTTTTTTTTACAGTTTGCTTCTCATGTTGTATATGTTCATCCTTTTAAAACAAACTATTTAAAACTATATCTCAAAGTGTTGTTCTAACTTTGTCCCACAAGTTTGTTGAATAAGTTACCTCCCTGTTTTTTCAAGCAGGGCTTAGAAAAGAAGATTCAGCCCATTAGTTAATGCTTCTGAAAATCATGTAACTTCCCAGTGTGTAGCACGTATCAGCAGTGAAAGGAATAATACATTTAAAAAGTTACACTTACATCTGCAGAAGGGAGTCCAAGTCTCTTCAGCTCAGGCACATGCCTGTCTCAGGGATCAGGAAGCACCTGCACTGCTCCTGACAGAACTACCTGGGACTCAAATTCCTACCACTGTGACACTGATGCTACCCAACCAGAAACCCTGGAAGGAAAAGGACTACAATACCCACAATTCAGGCTCCACACCCAAAACTATCCACTAAGGAGATGGCTAGAGTTTCACTCTAAGAAAATGGAAGTTGTGGGAAAAGCAATGAGGGTTTGGGTGAAGGTGGGGGTGGGGCTTGGGGAGGAGAGGAGAGGGTACATCTAAGAACAAACTGGACCTATGGCCCTCTTTCCATAAAAGGCAATTAAAGAGGTTTGCTGTTTGCCATAAAGCTCAGAGTCCTTTAGTATTGGCAGGAAATGAAAATTCTTTGTGCAAACAAATGTTCTTGCAGCTGTGGAACCTGCCTGGCTGGATTCTCTTTCGGTGATTCAGAGGTGTGGGCACCTCTGTGCCTGGGGAAGCAAGTGAACAGAAAAGCAGAGGTGACGCCAGACAGCCTCAGTGCCAGGTATCAGCACTTTCCTTATCACTCAGAGATGCTGCAGATGTGTGGAGATGTTTTCACCCTTTATTTTCCAAAACTTTCTTACTTTTTTTTTTAAACACTACACTTACAAAGTGTTTTTAAAACTGTGAGTGAAATGAACCTCCTTTTCTTTTCGGGGGGTCCGTTTTCCTCCTGCAAATTCCAACATTATTCCCAGTTGTTCAGAATTCAGGAGAAAGAAAATGAACAGGGAAAGTGCAGATTAATAAAACAATGTATTAACTGTTTTACTATGCAGAATTAGTAACAGGAAAGTTTTTAAGAATCTAAAACTAAGCAATGTGTTTTACTCATTTTTTTTCATACAACCTCTCTATCTAAGCCCTTTATTCCTTGTGAGACACAACCCAGAAAATGATTTAAAAAGATAACATGAAGCTTCATCAAACCAAGCAGAGATGACCACGAAGAGAGTCTTCCATTCCCTGCTCTCCTCTCTCTGTCCCAGAGTTCTTTAATCTTCTGCCTCTGTAACTATGCTGTTGAAGCCACCTGGTCCAGCCAAAGGCCAGGTGAATTTCCTCCTTGAATCATCTGTTAATCCTGACTCCTGACTAGAACCTAACTTCCTTATATTTCATCCATATTGCTTCCCAAAGACTGGCTCTCCATTTCCCCAGCTCTGTCCATTTTGTCCTACAAGCTGTTCCTTTTCCTCAAGTAGATAAGATTCATCCTTTCACTGAACAATGATAAACACTCTTCTACCTCTCATGTGGCTTCACCTGAATTAGTCCTTCCCACTTAGTAAATTCTCTAACATACTCTTATATTATATTTCCTTATTTTATGCGGGTACAGCTATGTATATATATATATATATATATGTATATATATATATATATATATGTATGTATATGTATATACAAAGCGCCCTTAACTTTATTTGAAGGCAAGACTTTATTTCATTCCCACTTCATTGACTCAGAAACACACACACACACAGATATTCTGTAAAGCAAGTGCTCATTGCAGGAAATAACAGCAACATTAACCTGTTGGATTTTAATGCTTACTACCATCTCTATCCCACCCAGTGAGTTTCTACAAGGAATACTGCTATCAGAATCCTCCACTGGCCAGTATGTACTATAGCTCCCACAACTTTATTTTCTCTTTCTCATAATGTTGGAGCTTAAATCCAGAGTCTTTTACATGGGAAGCAAGAACTCTACCACTGAGCTACATCCCCACCCGTGTGTGTGTGTGTGCGCGCGCGTGTACACGCATGCATACTGGTACACATGCAGAGACCAGGAGTCAATGCCAGTGTCTTCCTGTCTTATTCTCCACCTTATTTTCTGAGACAGGACATGACACAGAGCCTGAAGCTGGTCAACAGCTCCAGAGATCCTTTTGTCTTGTCCTTTGGTGTTAGGATTATAGATGCACATCACTGCATCTAGCTCTTTACATGGGTGCTTGAGATCGAATTCAGATTCTCTAGCTTTGTGTAGCAAGCACTTTTTCCAACAAAATCATCTCTCCAGCCTCTAACCCTTGGCTTTTAAGATAAGAGTCTCACTATGCCATCCAGGTTGGCTTGGCAACATAATCCTTCTACTTTAGTCTCCTGGATACTGGGACAATAGAAATGCACAATCATACCAACCTCCACACACTTATTTGCAGAAAGTCAAAGTATTAAATAATGTTGCCCCTGACAGTACTTGAACTGAAGGCTCTTGTGGAGCACCACTATTTCTCCTGTTCCAGTTCCTGCAGTGTACTTACTTGACTCTAAATCCTAAAGACTAGTCTTCTACCTTGTGACTGCTTCTCTGAGCTCCAGTCCTCGCTCCATCTGTGATCTTTCATCCTTGCGCCAGCATTTCTGGCTCTCTTTCCCTATAACTCAGTCTCCTGGGGTCTGAACCTAAAACACTATAGGTTCTTTAAAACAGTCCTTAATCACTGATCTCCCTCACCCAGGAAAGGGAATTCTTGGCGCTTGCTAGTTCTGCACATCAGTCTCTGAGTTATTCTCTGAGTCTTCACATGCTCAGCCATCTTTTAGCTGTCAACAGTGGTGGAGGAAGTGAGTCAGATCCTGCTGCTGACTCACTTAGTGACATTTCTGTGGGCCATCAGACACAAAGGCAATCTGACAAAGGCGAGTGTTCTCTGCAGTGCCGTAATGACAGCATTCACCTCCCTGTTTCTAATAGCACTGTACAATTGTTGGCCCCATAGCCTGCTTGTGAGACAATAATTAAAACTACCTAAATTAGCCTCCCCATCCATCCTACACACAGGGATTAAGGAAACCTCTTTTGACCTTTCATCCGTTCCATGTTCCCTCCCTAACTCCTCGTACTGGCATGGATTTCTGAGTGAACTGATGCTTTGTGCAGGTTTCTCTAAGCTGCTTTCATTTTCTACAAAAATCATGACTATGTTCAACCATGGAATTTACTGTCCTTAAAAGAAGTTTAGAATATGAACAAATGTTACTTCCTAGATACAGGCTTGTTCCTGAGAAGAATGGGGGAAGCCAGCCCCCTTTCATCCCTGTGGATAGGAGGAGGAAACTAGAAGTTGGAAGAGCTTTAAAGGGCTTTCTTGGAAACACACCAGGATGCACAGGAGAGTAGGCTGTTCCAGATGCAGGGCTTCTGTGGTTAGCTATACCATGTGTACCCATCCTGTGCACAGGCCAATTAAGAACTAACTATACCCACATCCTTCAGTGTAGGACATGAGGTGCCAAGAGAACCAATGGGCCTGCAGGGGTAAAGGGGAGGACAAACAGACTATACTGTTCCTTCATCACCCAAAATAAATGGTAAGAATCACTCACCAAAGGGCATCATTCTGTTTAGAGATCAAAAAGGCTTCTTGATCAGCAGTGAAGTCTAGTTCCTCACAAGAGTGAGCCAGATACAACATATACCCACCACACAAACTTCAGGCCTCTTTCACTTGCCATAGTGTTGATCTCCCTGCCCCCACACAAATACATTAATTGGACATATTCAAAGAGTAAGAATAAAACAAGAGTCCCTCAAAAGAATATTTAAGCCAAAGACACTGGTGCACTCCATTAAAGTTTAAATTCTACTCTTTTCCTTCATCTACATACTTCAGTACTGAAGGTGACTTTCTGGTGACTTGCTGTCTTGTCTGGCCTTGTAGATAAGAGAGACAAAGTTCTTAATATAGTCAATCAGTTACAGCTATCTGAGATAAAATTGGCAACTGTCAATACAAAGAAGGAGATACAGAAGATAATCCACACTCAGCAAACAAAGGCAGCTGTGCAAACAGTGCCCTGCTCTGGATGTGATTGTGGCCACAATAGAGGGCAAAACTGGGATTCATGATGTCAGTGAGTCATGAAAACTATGGTTTTTAGGGCTTAGAAAAAAATAATAAACCTATCAAGGCACATTTTTTGGGCTGCTTCTGTAGCTTCTTAAGCCATGTGTATGATTGCCCAGCCCTTTCAGGAACCTGGGACCTGAATTTTGTATTTTAGTTTTTAATTTAGATCAGCTTCAATTATTTACTCTACCTGATTGAAACTAGAGATTTTGATATAAGCACCGATCACATCTTTTACCATATTGTCACAGGTATCACTTCTGCTTTGTGTATCCTACAATGTTTAGACACTACTAAATCAAAGACTAGATATTACTTGTCATTAAATAGTTAAAACTCTAAAAGCTCCAAAATGCTTGGTTATAGTCTACATCTGTTGACCTAAAGTGAATAGAGAAGTAAATGAAGATGGTCCTTCTAACTTAAAAATTCTTGAAATACTTGGACCTTGTCAAATTGCTTATTAATACAGAGGTAATTTTTCCCCCAGCTAATGATTAAAATCACTTAGAATTTGAACTTTCTTCCCTCTGTGTGTCTAGAAAGTGGTGGAGCTAGTGACTTCCTATACCCCTAGGAAAATAAAAAACACAGAAAGGGATTTGAATATGCCCACCATGTTACTTACTGCTACTTAATGAACAAATTCTTTTACAATAAAATGTCCCTTAATGACATGTTAAATGTCATTTATGTTTGGTCTCTGTACTGCAACTGCACCAGAGTGGAAGGAAACAGTATATTCCCCATATGTTAATTTTCCTAATAGCTTATCTTGGAAAGAGGAAGGCAAATTTGGGAGCTTAGAAGAAAGTTCCCCTGGGAGTTTTTCTTTGTCCTGTTTCAGTATGTATGGACTCTCAGACTCTGGTTTGGTGTAACTTCTATTTCTGGGTCACTTTGTCCTTGAGTCATGATCACACTACAAATTTCCAAAAACAGTTTCTAATAGGACCAACTACTAGTTAATTGTAGAGGATAGCTCAGTTATCATATGTTAGGACTAGAGCTAATTTAGGTCTAATTGGTCTTATTTTTCTAGAATAAGAAAGTGAGCCAAATTCTCACAATTTCATATTTTTCTTCATTACATCTTTCTGGGTCGGGGCTCAATTATGAGATGAATCATCCATAAACTGACCCCCAGCAAGTAGCAGATTAGGAGTCATTACTGTTGCCTTTCATTTGTTTCCAGGATTATCTTCAACTCTTGACAGCACCACAGGATATTTCTAGGCTGCCTTTTTGCTGCTAAACTCCAGCAAAAGGTGCTCTGTACAGTTTTTACTAGAAGGCCTATAGATTGCTTGTCTCACATGTTAGATGTAAAAATTTATGTGTTGATTCTTCTCTATTTTATTAATATAATTGCCACTCTCAGACAAACATCACCATTGGGAAAAGTCCTTCACGTGTTTTCACAACAACTTGGAGTTTATGATTTTCATAAGACTTCCAAAGCATGTTTTTGTCAATCAGTTCTACGAAGAAACAAATTTGTACATTCCATTAACAAATTATATGTATGTGTGGTATGTGTGGGGTGTGTGTGTGTGTGTGTGTGTGTGTGTGTGTGTGTGTGTGTGTGTGTACAACATATCAACTGCACCAGCTAATTGGGGAGGAAATTTTAATCTCTGGCATATCAATGGTAGTTTTTTTGTTTTGTTTTGTTTTAAGAATGTCATCTTTGAACAGTAGTCTATAAAAATCACAACCTGGAAGACAGGGAGAGGGCATTCAGACAGCACTAATTTATATATATGACTATATAGTTTAGGTACTACATGCAATTGTTTGGAGTGTAACTGTTTCTCAATGGCTCAATTTCCAATGTGTGACACTGAAACATGGTAGAATCTGTTAAGAAGGGGAGTCTAGTAGGAGGTTCTAAGCTCATTGAAATATTCCCTTGAAGGGAACACTTCTTCCTTTTCATTTCTGGTTCACAAGGTGAACATTATGCTACATTGGGTACCCTATCATGATACGCTGCCCCTCTATAGATACAAAAGTAGCAAGGACAACCAATCATGGACTAAAATTTACAAAGCTATAAATAACCATAACCCTTTGTCTTTATAAGATGACTACCTCAGATGTTTGTCAGAGTAATGGAAAAAATACATCTCTTACAGATTTTTAAATCTTTCACAAGAAGACACAAAACATTTTTTAAGAAATGAAGGAAGTTGGCATGCCCTGAGAATGCTATCTCTTATGTTGCATGTTCCTAATTAGTATTATGTCACAATGAACTCTACAATATCATTGAGAGCATAAGGTAGACCTCTACAGATAAACATCTAAGTATATCTACCCTAGTCAAATTCCCAGAACTGTATGGAAGAGAAGGCAATGGGTGCCATAAATCACCCATCCAATATTCTGTAAGGAGGATTCCCATCCAGAATGCCTAATCTATCAAGGTACCTTCTCCCAGTGCTAACATCTTATCCATAGCATATTCCTTTTTAATCATTACAATATAAAAGTACTACAAATTAATGGATAAAAGTAAATTTTAACTTCTGGGCCAGTGAGATGGCTTAACAAGTAAAGTCAACTGTCACCAAGCCAGAGGATCCAAATTCAATCAATAGGACAACATGGTAAGAAAGAAACACATCTTGCAAGTTGTCCTCAGACTTCCATATGCATGTGCCTCCCACCACACTAAATGTAATTTTTAAAAAAATCTTTCATTTCTGGAATTCAAGAAAATGACACAAATCTCACTGAGTCAAAGCCAAGGTGTCTGTAGGATCACATTCATTTATGGATATTCTCTCCTTTCTCTCTTCTAGAGGCCACTCATGTATTCACATTCCTTAACTCGAGTGCCTTATGTTGTCTTCAAAGCCAGAAGAAGCAGATGGGAGTCTTTTATGAAATCTCTGTTTGTCTTCTGTCATGAGGTCTCTGTGACCTCAGAGGGAAAGCTGCCTGGCTTCCAATGATCTATGATTACATTCACACAATCTGACTAATTCTGACCCCCATCTCAAAGCACAGACCCTTAGCCACATCCACAACGTCCATTTTCCAAAGTCAGGAACATATTTGTACATGCCAGGGATTAGGAACAGGACTTCCTGGGGTATTATTCCAGCTGCCACACTGGATTATCTATATTAGAACTGGGAAATTCTCCATATAGCATTCTTGGGTTGGGTATGGGTTTTGCACAGGCTTCCCACTTGAGGTGATAGAAAATATTTTGATTTTACACAGGAAAAATGTTAGGAGAAGAGGCTTTGGGTGTCTAAAATATCACCTGCCTCTGAACAATCACCCATTATGTTAGTATGACAGATGTGATTCAGACCCAAAGTTATTTTCTATCAAGAGTCATCAAAGTAGTTTTTAAAAATAGATTATGTTAGAATAGAAATATGCCTCAGAGAGGTTCCCATTACAGAACTTTCAGCAACATTACAGTGAAGGTAAGCTTATGAAAAGCACAAAGCTGGAGATGGAGGTGGGTGGGGCTAAATGAAGGAAGAGAGTTTGCCTGTACTTGGAGTCTATATAGATTGTCACACCACAATTTCCTTATTAAAAAAAAAAAAAAAAAAAACCTAGCCACAGCCAAAAGTTTTCAGGCCACATAACATATGACATTACTTCCTTGACTCCTCACATGACTGGCCACAAGTGACTAGATTGAAATTCCTTTTTAAAAAAAAAATGCATGGCATATAAATCCATTTACCAACTTTTTGAAATAAAATAAATAAAATGGAACTGAAAGGATACGATGAAAGGAATAGCATAGAATCAGCATTCATCGATATAATAAAGGTCAGTCTTGATCCATGGACTCTTTATTTCAGAATACATGCAGAAGTGTTGCATGTGTGTGTTACCCTCTGAGTATGCTGTGTTCATGAATAAATATTAGATCAATTATGTAATTATTGCCTTTCCATAGACAAACTGGAAAATAAACAGCTAGATAGTAGTATCATGAAGTCATCTAACACATGAACTATGCCCTGTTAGGATGTTTTTATATTAAGTAATAACCCATTAATTAAACAATCAAATTTTTTCTCTTTATCACACAAATGAATTTTTTCAAATAGAGGTAGGTATAGGCAGGGGAACACTGAAAAACCCTGATTAACACCTTGACAAGATAAAAAAATGTCACAAACTCATGAAAAGCTTCAGTAGAATTCAGAGACTGTTGAAGTAGAAAGCAATAGAGTGGGAATAGGTGATTGGCAGCAGCACAGAAAGGCGATGAAGCAGAATGAGAGACAGGCTGGTCGCAGGAATGGCAAAACTACAGAAAGGAATGTTGCACAATCATTTACAAGGGCAAGAATTTATTGAATGTGAGCTGTCACTTTTGTGTTCAACAAAAACTTCTTGGCTGTTGACAGTGTACAAGAGATTGTTTTAAGAGCAGAGCATACTGCACTAGAGGAAACATATACAAACACATGGTTTTATGGGTCTTTCATTTTATAAACCGTGCTATTTCCTTAATCACATGGAAGTTCTTCCTCAGTGATTACACAAACATGGTAAGTAACATTCTGTGTTTCCACACTTTGTCTTCTGTCTTTTCCATATATCTTCAACACTGTGATTCTTATAGCAAGAAAGACTTAACTGATGATGTCAAAACTAAAAGTTGGTCACATAGAGTTTTTGACTAGCACTGGTTCCCAGTGGAGAGAGGTCTCATTCTGGTGGGGAGGAAGTGAGAGGTTGCCTTTGCTTTCAGGTACTATTCGGGACAGCAAAGAAGGGTCATCCAGTAATTAAATACAATAAAAGTTTTGTCAGTTTCTTCACTGTTTGGTACAAGGTTCATTTATATATCATTTATTATCCAAATAAATTATCTTTAGAAAAAGTTAACAATCATAGGTAAGTCAAAATTACCCAGCAAATTTGTTAGCAGGCGTTTCCTTCCCAATTTGTTAGAAATTCTCAATGTTCATTGTCCATCTTCCTTTCACCTGAGTCCTTCCCAACCACTTATCTTCTGCCTCCTCCATTATACAGAAGCCAATTTTTACATTAGTTTCAAGTAAACTTTTTTATCTATGTGCCTCATTCTTGCCATATTTTTCAAAAATTGACTATCTTATTTTTTTTTATCAGTGTATTAGTCAGGGTTCTCTAAAGGAACAGAACTGATAGGACTAATATATGTATAATAAGAGGGGATTATTAGAGTGGCTTATAGCTTACAGGCTATGATCTGGCTCGTCCAAACAATGGCTGTCTCCTAACAGAAAGGCCAAGAATCTGGTAGTTTCTCAGTGCACATGTCACAGCTGTCCTTCAGTCTATATTGGGAACCTGAAGAAGTAAATTGCCTCAGCAGAAAGATAGATAAAATTGCCAGCAAGAGTGAGGGCAAGAAGGCAAAAGAAAAAGTGTCCTTCTTCTGCATCTTTTTATGTGGGCTGACACCAGAAGATGTGGCCCAGATTTAGGATGGGTTTTTCCACCTAAAATAATCCACCAAGAACAATTTCTCACAGGTGTGCCCAGCCAGCTGCTTGCATTTTCATTAACTCCAGATGTAATCAAGTTGACAAACAGAATAGCCATCACAATTTCCATAGAGTAGTTTTATAAAATAATGAGTTTTATTACGATTTTTTAGCCATGTGTATAAAATATACTTTGATAATATTAACCAACTATATTACCTTAGAAAGAAAATTATTGCATATTTTCTCTTATTCATGAGATCTGTCTGTGTCTGTGTGAGTGAATGCCACTTGTACATGGGTATATGCAGAGACCAAAAGAAGACATCAACTCTTTGGTCCTGGACTTACATATGGTTGTAAGCCACTGGAAACGGGTGCTAACAACCAACCTCTGAACCTCTGGAAGAACAGCATATGCTTTTACCCACTAAGCTATCTCATCAGCCCCAATTTAAAAATTTAAAGATCAAAATCAGTGTTTGAAACACATATATGATTAGTTGGGTCTTTTATAATGAATGTGACTAACAGTTTGCTATATTAAAGATCCAATTTCAAATGTCTAAGTCTAAAAGTAGAAAGAGTACTATTCACATTAATTTATCTGAGTAGTCAAATTATTTTCAACACTCCATAGCTTTTTAGCGCATTAAATTCTTGAAGACACCTAATGAATGAATTTTGTTGCTTTTTAAGGTATTAACTTCTTGAAGACATCTAATGAGTGAATTTTGTTATTACTACATGGAAGTCATGTGTTCCCATTGTCTGTATCTATAAAATAGACATTATCTGAATCTAGAAAACAGACTTGCTTTTATCATATCCATCCTTACAAAACTATACTAAGACTATACTAATTTCTTGGGAATTGTTCTGGTCACTAACTTTAAATGGTGCCAGCATGATTCTTAGATATCTGTAAAGATCATGAAGATAATTAGAAACACATTCATAGGACTTCAAGGGAAGATTTTTTAAAAATTCATTTCTTTTTATTTATAATTTTTAAGCTAATAATTATACCCATGTACAAGTGGCATTCACTCACACAGACACAGACAGATCTCATGGATAAGAGAAAATATACGATAATTTTCTTTCTAAGGTAATATAGTTGGTTAATATTATCAAAGTATATTTTATATGCATGGCTAAAAAATTGTAATAAAACTCATTATTTTATAAAACTACTCTATGGAAATTGTGATGGCTGTTCTGTTTGTCAATAATAATAATAATAATA
>CABHPQ010139690.1:0-10885 GCA_902168405.1 Peromyscus aztecus | reverse complement strand
AAGAGAAACACTTGACGTAAGGGTTAGAGTTTTGGTGGAGGAAGGAGATTAATGAGGACTGATCAGGAGGGGAGAGAAGGAGGAGGAGGAGGAGGAAGAAGAGGAGGAGGAGAGGAAAGGAAGGGGGAGAAGGAACAGGGAGGAGGGGAGAGAGGGAGAGAAGCTACTAGGCCTAACTAGTCTTCAAGGGCATGTCCTAAATAACCTACTTCCTCTAGCTAGGCCCTAGCCCTTAAAAGTTCTACTTCTCCAAATCCTGCTACTCGTTGGGACCAAGATATCAACACACCAGTCTTTGCTGATCATTCCTGACCCACAGCAGACAAAGTCATGTTACTGGGCTGAACCTGCTATAACAGATGTGCCTATAAGAAAGGTGTAGGGCATCTGCACACAGAGGGAACCGTTTTCAAACTGAGAGGAATTGTGGAAAATCTAGTTCTGTCAATTCCCCATCCTCATACTTCCAGGCTTCAGAGCTGTGAGGCATTTTCCTTAACACCCAGGGCATGGTATTCTGTTACAGTAGCTCTAGAGAACTCACACAGTTCTGTATGGGTGGGTGACTTGCTGAAGTAGAATTTACCTTAATGTCTAGAGGACAGAATCAGATGAGTTAAAATTATGGACAGATTGGTTATTAGGCTTAAAATGAATGTAATTGAGTGTTGTGTACACCCCCGCCGAGAGAGAGAGAGAGAGAGAGAGAGAGAGAGAGAGAGAGAGAGAGAGAGAGAGATGCAGGTTTGTACTCCAGTGAGTGGCGATCTGAAATCATGATGGTTGTCTCCACTTTATTTTTTCATACAGAGTCTCTCACTGAATCTGGAGCTCACTGACTGGACAAGACTAGCTACCAGGTATCCTCCTGCCTCTGCCTTTCCAGCACTGGGATTAGGGGTGTATGCCACCATGGAAGTCCTTTGTGTGCATGTTGGGGATCTGAACTCAGGTCATCATGCTGTACAGCAAGCAGGTCACCAGTGGAGCCATCTTCTCATCCCTTATGGTTCTGTTTTCTTGTCTCTAACGTGTGGGTGCCTTGATGCCGATACAGAACTTACCACGGTGCCAGCTGGCTCTAAGGAGATGTTATTATTTCTTGTTAATGTGTGGTTATTTCACAAAATAATGTGTTTCATTATGACATTTTCATAAATGTACATCATGGATTTTGATCACATTTGTTCCATCGCTCCTTTTCACCCTGTCACACCACCCAGTTCCCTTCCTCTCTCCAAATAGTCCTTTTTCTATTTCACGTGCATTTACCCTGTTATTGGCACATATTAATTGCACACAGAGAGTCACCACACATATTCACACAATGCACTTTGATTATAGTCATTCTTCTATTACTCTTTATTCCTCTCCCCTTTCTGATCTCCCTCTACAGTTCTTAAAATTTCTCCATCTCACTTCATGTCCATTTTCCCTTCTAGCTTCCACATATGAGAGAAAGCGTTTGATATTTGTGTCTCTGAGTCTGACTTACTTAGCTTACCACTATCACCTCCGGAATGTAGATTAGTGCAGCCACCATGGAGAGCAATATGGCAGTTCCTTAAAATCCAAAAATAAAACAACTATGTGATTCATCCATTCCATTTATGAGTATATACCTTCTTCCTCTGCCAAAGTAAGTCTTCTACAGGAATACTTACTTTAATATGGCACTATTCTCTAGCAAAGCTGTGGAATCAGGTGGGTACCCTCTTCCATCAACAGCGAATAAAGAAAATAATGTGGTATACAAACACAAAGGAGTTTTATTCATGTATAAAGAAGAACAAAATTAAGAGCTGTCATTTTCATTGTCTTAATGGTGGTTAGGAAGAAAGCTCTCCTCAGCCATACCCCATGGATCACTCTTCCTGGTTCTCCTGAGGACAGGATGAAGCACAGAGGACTGATGAATGTTGTCAGGTTGATAGATTTTGTCTGTTTCTTTCCAAAGTGAGGATTAACTGAATCCACAAGTTGGAACCTGACAAGAGGCATTATAACTCAGTGCCTTGGGTAGTGTTTATATATTTAAGTCTCTGGCCCAGGAATCTTTCAAGGGCAATTGTATAGATGGCCTTATTTAGCTGAACCAGCTATCAGTACCTGAGATGGCCAGGTTGATGGGTAGTCAAGAAAAACGTGCTTGTATTCTATGCCTCCCCTCTCTCTCTCTCTCTCACACACACTTATTTCCTGTTTTTACTTTTTCTATTCATTTCTACTTGGTGAGCTAATGAATATTACTTGGGTGTGTCTGTTCACACCTAACTCTGTAATTTTTTGTGTATCTATAATGCTCATGCTAAATTTACAAGACTGAGTCTGTGATGGTTAGTTTTGATTGTCTCCTGATGCCTGGGTTAGCAAAGCACATCTCGGAATGTACCCAGAGAGCATTTCCAGAGGGGATTAACTAAGGTGCCAAGAACCTCCCTGTGTGTGTCAGCATCCCATGGTGAGGGGCTCAGCTGAAGCAAAAAGGGAGGAAGGACGAAGCTGTTAGTACAGGTTTACCTGTTTCCGGGGTGCTGGGATATGAGACACTCTGCTCTGTCTTTTCCTCCTCAGAGGCTGAAACCTCTGAGATCATGAACAAAATGTACCCTTCCATCCCTCAAGTTGTTCCTGTAGATATTTTGGCCACAACCACAAAAGCAGAATTTTTAGATATTTATTGTTTTATTTATGTGCATGCGTGTGTGTGTGTGTGTGTGTGTGTGTGTGTGTGTGTGTGTGTGTGTAAGTTAGAGGATGAGTTACAGGATTGAACTCAGGTTGTCAGGCTTGGCAATAAATGCCTTTGTCTACTTAACCATCTTTCTGGACTATAATGCAAAAAAAAATCTTATTAAAAATGATCCTCCCTTTACCCTGCCTTCCCTCCCTTCTTTGAGGCAGAGATTCATAGCCTAGGCTGGCCTCAAACTCATGATCCTCCTGCCTCAGCTTCGAGAGTGCTGGAACTACAAGTTTGATTCCCCTTTAAGTGGACCATTTGTGTTGAGCCCCAACCCCTTTGAAAGACTAAATAGAGGAGTCGCTTCTTTGCTGGTGCAGACATTGGTTTTAACAATGACTCCAGTAATTTCCCTAAAGTTCTTTGAGAAGTGTGTACTGCACATTCTAGGGTTTCTCTGATAGCTGGAAATAAAACACCGTAATCAAGCTTCCATAAAAGCACACACCACATCAATTAACAGATATCGCCAGGGGCAGGCTTCTTCTTCAACATCTGCTCCTTTATCACACACAGCACTGGCAGAATGCATTATGGGCACATGCCCATGGATTTTTGCCGGCCTCAAGGTGTACAGAGATTTCTGCCTGGCCTGCTGACTTTCCTAAGGAGCCATGCTAGCACTCACAATGAACTTCAGGGTGGTGAGCTTTCTTCTTCCACTCTGTCCAAATCACACAGGCTGGGGTTGAGCAGAAATCTGGTCTCTTACTTCAAGGAGTAGGTTTTCCTCAAAGGCACAAAGATCAGGAAATGACGGTGATGGGTGACTAGATCTGTATTTCTTAAGTAGTCACTGTATGGGGCACTTCATACACAACATCCGGTTTGAGGCTAAGTGAGTCCCATGGAGAGACATTATCCAGTCTTTTCTTTCTTTGGTGTGTGTGTGTGTGTGTGTGTGTGTGTGTGTGTGTGCACATGTGTGTACAGCTTGATGTCAGATGCCTTCCTTAGTCACGCTCTACCTTATCTTCTGAGACAGGCTCTCTCCCTGACTGACTGGCTGATGAGCTCCAGGGACCCTCCTGTCTTTACTTCCTCAGAACTGAGATTGCAGGTGCTCTCCGACACGTCCAGCTTTCCCCAGGCGTTCTGAGGATCCTTGTGCAGTAAGCACTGTACTGACCGAGCCATCTCCCCAGCCCCTGTTAGTCACATTTTGAATGCAAGGAAGCTGAGTAATGGAGTCCAAATATGCTATCAAGCCCATGGAGTAGGAATCAGTCCCTGTGGGCAATGCTAGTTCTTTCTTCCCTTCTCCTCTTCGTTTGGAGATGACCTTAGCCTCTGACCAAGGATATGAATACATGTAACACAAACCAGATGTGTACTAGTCCTCACCTTCTGGCTATCTAAGGTTGACCTTGGGTGGTCTCTGGCTGAGCTTCTCGAGTTGGAATCCTTCCCTTAGAATGAGGTTGAGATTCTAGGAGGAATAGATAGAAAATTCCCTCTTTCCTACAGAAATTCTCAGAAAATTCTCCCTTTCTTTCCCTGGAAGATGCGTTCTGAAGACATGAGTGTGCGTATCTGGCAGCCATGTTGTTGCCACAGGCCACAGACAGCCATGTTGTCTCCTTTTGGTGTTTCGGAGAACAAAGAAATGAGGGAGGCACACAGATTGGTGCTTTGTCTAGTCTTTGTCAGAGAGGCTTCCCTCTGGAAGCAGATGTGAGTGGGTACAGAGACCCATAGCTAGTCATTGTGCAGAAAAGGGCAAAATTGGAGATCTTCATTGTGTCCCTCCCCTGAGAGCTCGGGGAAACCACGGAAAAGGGGAAGAAATGCATAGAAGTCAAAGGGCATGGAGGAACCCAGAAGAACGTGACCCACTGTATCAACTAAGCAGGGTTCACATGGGCTCACGGAGACTGAAGTTGCAATCACAGGGCACGCTGGGGTCCATACCAGGTCCTCTGAGAATATGTTATGGCTGTTAGCTTGGTGTTTTTGTGACACTCCTAACAGTGGGAGCAGCTGTATCTCTGACATTTTTGTCTGCTCTTGGGACTCTTTTCCTCCTATTGAGTTGCTTTTTCCTGTCTTGATATGAGGGCTTTTGCCTTGTCTTATATGATCTTTTGTTTTGTCATGTTTGGGTGTTGTCTCTTGGAGGCCTGCTCTTTTCTGAAGATGAAACAGAGGGCGTGGATCTGAGGAAGAGGGGAGATGGAAGGCATGGAGGGAGCAGAAACTGGTCAGGATGTATTGTAGGAGAGAAGAATATTTTCAATAATAATAAAAAATAATACTAACTTAAAAAAAAAGAAATGAGGGAGGCAGATATCAAGTCTTTGGTGATGTCTTTGATTTGGTTAGCATAAGCCCTACTAAAGGCCTCTTGTGGGGTTTTAATATTTGTTTTTAAATCGTCATCCAAAATATTATATTTCGTTATGACATTTTAGAGCATATTTTTTGTTGTTGTTGATCTCCTCCATCTCCATTATTTGCCTACTCCTTTCTGCCCTTCTGCCTGAGTAACCCCCTTCTGTGTTCACGTCACATGTATTCTGTTGCTGTCCTTTCCCAAGTCTCCCCTTTAGTCTTTCACGACCTGTTTCTAGTTTCATGACTTATACTCTCCATATATATATATTTATATAAAAACATCTATATGTAAACATTAAAAGCTAGGATTCATATATGAGCAGCAACATGCAGTATTTGTCTTCCAGAGTCTGAGTATTTTAGTCATATGAATGGTATTGTTGCTTAAGCTGCTTTAGTTTGAAAAGTTTGCTAAAACAAAATGTCCCTCAGTTGATACACAAACCAAGGTTTGTCTAAATCCAAGATTCAAAATGTCCTAAACTGCCAATGCCTATGAAAATGCTGCGTTCTACTGAAATCCAGCCTCAAAATGATGCTGTACACAATGGCTTCCAGAGACAGAAAATCAAGGTCATCCAGTCCTGGAACCTGCTCCTAGAACTACTGTCAACACCTGCAAGGATATTCCATGAGGCGTAAGACTGACAGAGTGGAACTGAGAACTGTGAAATCATTTGATGTCTAGAACGAGTAAGCCGGATACTTGTAACACTTAGAAGAATTTTTCTCTCCTCTTACCTCCACAGCTTAGTCACCTCATGCCACCGAGTGACCTGTCCTTCATGAATACTGGTGTTTTCAGTGATAGATCACTGCTGGAAAAGGTTTTGGAAAATCTTTTTGTATTTTTATCCTCAGGTAACAAATTACTGTAGGATACACAGGGATGCAGGGGAAAAAAGTCAGGCTTTTTCTTTAAACCAGTACCTTGTGATGCATTCCAGCCATCCAGGCAAATGCCTGAAAACAGGCAACTCAAGGATAAGGATTTTTGGTATTGAAAGACTGGCAAT
This sequence comes from Peromyscus aztecus, assembly GCA_902168405.1. Taxonomy (NCBI): domain Eukaryota; kingdom Metazoa; phylum Chordata; class Mammalia; order Rodentia; family Cricetidae; genus Peromyscus; species Peromyscus aztecus. Next base: position 4,792 of record CABHPQ010139690.1, on the reverse strand, counting down.
AAAGTTCATTGTTAATGTACAGGGTTTTTCTTTTTGTTTGTTTGTTCATTTTGCATGTGTGTGTTTTATGTGTTTGCAGGCTTTATATGTGTGTGAGTACCTTTGTGTGCAGATGTGTGCACATATATGTAGAAGCCTGAGCTTGATGTGGGGAATCACCCTTCATCTTATGCTTCTACTATACTCATTGAGGCAGAGTTTCTCAGTCAAACCCAGAGCTCACTGATATAGCTAATTTTGCTAGCTGCCTTACTCTGGAGTATCTACTGTCTGTTTTTAGAAGCTTGTAAGTGAGTCAATGAACTCATCAGCATTTACATGGACTCTTCTGGACTCTTCTGAAAGACACAATTCATGTTGTGGAAAACAAGAGGAATCACATTAACTTTTCTTTCTTCAAGTGTCACCAAGCACTATTTAATTCTAGTCTCTGATAAATAAGAGCAAAGACAGTAATCTAGAAATAAAACAATTGTGAGGTCTACTATGTTTTACTACAATGCTAAATATCAAAAGAAAAGTATGATTCTAGAAATATATGTAAAAGTATGCCTAAGATTAACTCCAATATGATATAGAATTGTTTTGTATTTTAATCTATTCTCTGCCAATTTTATACATTTACATAATGTGTTCCAGTTGTATGCACAGTCATTAACCTCTCTTCTCCCCTCATTCCTTCTGAATCTCCTCTTTCCCCAACTGCTTCTCCTCTTTGTCTGTGTGTGTGTGTGTGTGTGTGTGTGTGTGTGTGTGTGTGTGTGTGAAACCACTGGGCTAATTACATTTGATTGCATGAGCATGGTTAACATTTTTATGTACAAGAAATACTAGAGTAGGTTAAATGTAAAGGAAAACCCCTAGTAGATAAAACTCAATATCAGTCAAAATTAAAGAGTAATTGGACCCTGTTATGGAATAATCTTTTTGTACATCATGAAGATGTATCTTTGCCAAGGTACCTTCTGATTGGATTAATACAGAGCTGACTGGCCAGTAGCTAGGCAAAAAAGAGGTTAGGTGGGAAAGCCAAACTAAGAGGATGCTGGGAAGAAGGGGAACAGAGTTAAGGGAGTCACGAGGAGATGCCATGAGCAAGCAGGATGGGAAGTAGATAGATGAGGTAAATGAACCTTGGGGCAGCACATAGATGGATAGAAATGTGTTAATTTAAGTTATAGGAGCTAGCTAAAAGCAAGCCTAAGTTATTCGCTGAGCATTTAAAATTAATATTAAGTCCCTGTGTGGTTATTTGGGAGCCAGCTGACAGGACGGAGCTGGCTGGTTGTCCTGAAGCAAAACTCCACCTACAAATGGCACCTGGCATGGGGCTTGATTATGTATATCCACATAAAACCTAATAAAGCTTAAGAAAAGATTCCAAACACACAAAAATGGAGCCAAACACAGTTTCCTAGTCCTGCAGTCACTCACACAGGCCATGGCACACAGAGGCATCTCCCTGCTGCTTGCTGTGGACTTGAGCTACCAGAGTGAGCCCTGCCAGATTGCCATGAACTAAGCTGCATGGTGGGTCTAAGTTTTGCTTATGCAGACAAAAAGATCACAGATATGCCATAGACAAATCCAGATAGAAAAAAACCTCTAAATGGGTTATAATGTGTTTGAAAAATATATAAGCTTGGGAAAGAAAAGAGAAAGAGTATAGACAGTCTAAAAATAGTTCAAAAATAATAAAGTCCTTAAAAAAGGAATAAAATAAAATTTAAAAAAGCCACATAAAGATGGAAAATGCAAGGGGAATCTCGATCCAATATGTTATTGTGTTGTCTTTAATTTTTCTGATTGGTGATGAAGCAACAATAGCTGCTGAGACATATTGGATTATTAAAGCTGCTAGATTAAACCAACCTATGTATTTTAAAAGTATCTTGACCTCAGAATGGAAACCAGAATATGCATTACATTGAGGAAGAGCCTTTGCTTTTGTTTCCACAGGAGAAGAAAAGCTATGGATACCATCAAAATTGATAAAGATTAGATTTAAATAGGAGAGACCTCTTGATTAAAAGAGGTGATAGTTCATCAAACAGCATGGCCATTCAATCTAAACTAACATATAAGACTAACAAATGCCTTTCATTTGATCAGATATAACCTGCCTAAAAGGAAACTCCCCAAAGTTAGGTTGGGGCAGGTTTTTCTTTTTTCTTTTTTCTTTTTTGTCTTTCCAGGAGAATGAAGGCATCTAGCTAAGGAATCTGAAGACCACTGGACAAATGAGACATCTGAAGAAGGAGGAGGAGGAGGAAGAGGAGGAGGAGGAGGAGGAGGAGTAAGAGGAGGTGAAATCATCCAGAGAAAATGTCCCAAGAAAAAGAGTAAATTGGCCTAATGATATAGCACATTTCCAACAGGCTAAAATTTTATAAATCTTCACCAATGTTTGTTTCTACTGTTCTCTACAGACATATAAGACAAATGGTCTTTTTGTAGTTCCAGTTCAATTAAAGATTAGCTTTGGAGTTGGAGCATAGCTCTCTCCTTCTCTAAACCCAAGCATGCTTGTTAAAGCAAAATCCAAAATCTCTGTCTCATGACAGAAAAGCCACCTAATATGGGACAGAAAAAAACCCAAAATTAAGGGATTATTCTATTGCCACTAATCACATAATCCTTTGGTTTTTATTTTGACTCTTTAAAATTTTTCTTAAGGCATAAATGTTATCTCAAAATTTATAAGATTAATATATATATATTTTAAACTTTCTGTCATGATATTAATGGTCATATAGAGTACTAAATCTAGAAAAAGACTTTATCCAGCTTCCTGTGAATCATTTTGAGATTGAGTCTCTATCAGGTATCTAAGAATTAAGTTTGTGTACTCTGGATGTACTTAAGAAATTGTGGTCCTTTAACCTCTCCAAGATCTGCTGCATATGAGATTTAAAATGTTTAAGTTTTCTGAAGTAAACCATGACCATTCCTAACAGTGACCTTTGAAGTCTCCAAAAGGATGATGGGGCCCCACAGTAACTATTCCACATGGATTGTGGTAATGCATTAAGCTGACAAACACCACTTAAAGATCATCTTTGGACTATAAACTGCTCAGAACAATTTCAAGGTGGCTAGCTGAGATGGTCCAGCCTCACAGACTATTCTAACCAGGACGTGAGATAAGCCTACACTTTTCCATTATACAGAGTTTGGACAACAAATGATACAGCTAACTTTTCCAGGACTTGATTATTATCCCAATTTTCTCAGGATCCAATAAAGACACCATTGCCCCCAGACAATAGGAAGTAATTTTAAGAACATGATGCCCACATTCCCAAGAGGTAGGGGTGGGTGGCTCTTGGTCATTCCGTGGATTATGGATATTTGTCATCACTCAGGGGGATTGGTTACAAGTTGTTATTGGTAATGGTCAGGAAAAAAGCTGACCAAAGAAGATTAGATTTGGGGATCTCATTCTGAAAATAAAAAGGGGGATATAGAAATGATAGGATAAGGGTAGATTATTGAATCTACTTTTAAACTAAAGAAGCAACTACTAGTCTTAAATATTTTACATTGGTATGGATTTTTGTATATTGGTACAAACTTAAGGTTATTTTTGTTATACTATATATATGTTTTTACTCTTGTTTAGGATATTTTGTATATTGAAACAAATTTAAGGTTATTTTTGTTAGAACATACTGTATGTACATTTCTACTCTTGTTTAAAATATTGTACCTATGCAGCTCATTTAACAATGTAATGTAAATTTCTAGTCCTTGAAAGTTACTATTACAAACTATTTAGTATAATAAAGAAATGCAGGTTAATCATTAGTCACCTATTATAATGAAACTTATAGTCATGGCAGGTATGTTTTCAAGGTCAAACAGAGATATATTTTAGATAGTCAGGTCATCTTCAAACATGTCAGAGATCTACAGAATATGGCATTTAAGATGTTTGAGTAATATAAGGCTTTTTATGACAATGAGACATGTCTGCTCCTGGCAGCACCAATCTACTTCAGAGAAGATGATGGGCATTGAAGAAACTCCATATGGAGTTTACTTTCTTTGTTGCAAAAGTTAGTCACTGGGCAAGAAACTGCCCTTGCCTCGACTGCTGACAGTATGCTGTCCAAATTGGACAAGCAGGACACAAAAGAATGTGACTGCTGAACTTTGCCAAGACAAGGCAGGACAGTACGTCAAAAGTCTTGCTTCACAGAAATATCTGTCAGATATTCTAGGCCTGTAGGCTGAAGATGGATGGCCCAACATTACAGACAAAGCCTAGGGTAACTGTCCAGGCAGCCAGCTGTTTTTGTCATTTCTCTTAATTTTGAAAGTCACTTGCTATGCACTTCCTATAATATTATGTAGGTAATATATATCCTTTTGCAGGTCTTTGAGGGGGTTGAAGACCAGATTGTTATAGTTGCAGTTCTCCCAAATCATGGTAGAAAGTCAATTAGGTACAAAACTTTGGACTCTTCAGGAGAGGATAGCTGATGGAGTAATTTCTCTAATTTTGCCAATTTACATATGTACTGGATATTATGAGTGTAATCCATACTTGATAAATTGTTCCTGCTGTACATAGTTTCACTTTTGTTATGGTTATTACCTTTCCTTTCTATTTAGACATTACTTGATAATCATTCTTATTTTATATAGCTTTACTATGTTAGAGATAGAACCTTTCTTTCTTTAATTAGACAAAAAGGGGGAAATGTTATGGAATAACATTTAATAAATACACTATGAAGATGTGCCTTTGCCAAGGTGCCTTCTGATTGGATTAATAAAGATCTGACTG
>CABHPQ010139688.1:0-14812 GCA_902168405.1 Peromyscus aztecus | reverse complement strand
TAGCAAGAGCTAGTGAGAAAGCAGCAATCTCTTTGCAGAAGATTTTTAAGTTGGTACAGTGTCAGCCTAAAGCATCTGAGGGTAGTCTTGCTGCAACCAGGAAAGAAGCTGCATTGGAAGGAAGCCAACAGAGGAAGGGGAAAACAGGGAGGGGGAGGGAAGATAGATAGATGGATAGGTAGGTAGGTAGGTAGGTAGGTAGATAAATATATAGGTAGATGATAGATAGGTAGGCAGATAGCTAGGTAGGTAGGTAGGTAGATAGATAGATAGATAGATAGATAGATAGATAGATAGATAGATAGGTAGATATAGGTGGATGAATAGATACATATACTGACTCTTACTTCAGAAAGTTTTCTGGGAAAGCTATCTGACCACTTCTAAAGTTCAGGCTAAAAACCCCTGATCTGTAGGAGTATCTTTAGATTGTTTTGAATTTCCACAGGTGGCCAAATCTCACCCTTATTTTTGGCATTGTCTTTAGTGATAATGGCAGCCTAAGTCAATTAGGCTACTTGCCTACCTACCTACCAGTCCATTTTGTGTTTCAATCCCTCTGCACCCAAAGGACTCCTGGGTCTTGGCCTGCAGATGCCCTGGACCAGATGCCTCAATGCCAGCTCTGGCATGGGGCACCAGTGTGACTGCTATTTCTTTCAGGTTAGCCACTGCCTTGAGCCACCCTGGGCTGTGACCACAGGCACCCACTTGTCTTTTCTATCAATACACACATGTCCCATTTCTTGCTATGGGAACACTGTTTTCAGATTGCATGGGCAGAGGTTTTTCTAGATCATAGTATTTCTCCATATTTCACCTAGGTCAGAGATATAAGGGATAGCAACTTTACCCAAGCTTGGGCCTAGGGCTCTTTGAGCACCTTTATTCTGTGTCAAGTACATTCAGGTCACCCATTCCCCAGCTTCCCAGTGATACTCCCAGGCTCAGAGAGGCTGAGTGCATGGCTCCTAGTGAGCGCAGGGGACTGGCCCCACCTGTTCCGCCCCCCACTGCAGCCACTATAGCTTCAGGAAGCTCAGCCAAGGACTCCTCTGTGAAGCCTGGGCAGAGGAGCATAGGCTGTAGTTGTCCACTGTCTGGGAAGAGTCCAGCTGTCTGTGGAGTTTAGGAAGCAGCTAACCACAGGCATCTTTACCTTCTCCAACGCTAACAACTGGCATCCCCACCCATTCTTCTCTTCCTGCTGTTGTTGTTGTTCTTGTTATTGTTATTTGGAGATGGGAGTCCCACTGTGTTGCCCAGGCTCATCTTGTACCTTTGAACGTACATGATAGTCTCATTTCAGCCTCGCACGTGGCTGGGATGACAACGTGTGCCACCACGCCTGGTATTCATTCCCGTTATGCTCTGAAATTGCTAAGTATATGTTCCTTAATTACCATCTTCCTGGTGTTGATTTCTGACCTCCGATCTGCTTGCCTGCAGGCACCAGGATGGTCCATAAGTTTCTCCAAGGAACCCAGCCCTGCCTTCCCTTTGGGGCTATGGCTTAACCTCATACAATTCTTGCCAGGCATCGGTCACTTATTCCACAAGCAATCCGGCCTTTGAACAGTTCCTGTCGTTGTCAGCCAGAGCTCCTGGCTCTAGCACATGACCCCTTGTTCTAGTCCTTAGGCCCTCCTGCCAAGGTTTAAGCTGGTCCCCGTGACAAGTTGGAGAGCAGGGTATATAAATGGGAATCTATATAGGAAGTAAGACTTTAATCAAACACGCTCCCTGACCAAAGACAAAGAAGAGCTGGGTGAATTCTAGAAGCAGTGGGTTCAATTTTCCATGACGGACAAAGAAACTGGAGCTAGAGCCAAGCCTGGACACGAGACACAGGTTTCTTCTTTATGTGGAGAGAGGTATGGAGACAAAAAGTTACCACTGAACAGAAGCATTGGAGACCTGATCTGTTTGTTTTTCTGGATCTACTTTCCAGAGCTTCAAGTATGCCTTTTTCAAAACTGTGCAATCTATGTGTGTGACTAGTCCCAGACGATAGTTTATTTTAATGGTAATAACTACAGAAGCAGCATGGCCGCCAGCATTATACACAGGAATCCCTTCTAGTCATCTTTGTTTGATTTAGCCATTGCTAATCTTGTGGGTAGCACTATCTATCGAGAGCTGGCTACAGGACTCCAAGGATGCAACCATAGTAAGCTCATCCACAGGACTCCAGCAACTGCCTTGTAAATGTGTTTCCCTGCTCCTGCCCACCCAGCGTCTTCTTGCTTCTTTCTGGTTTTCTCACTTAACCCTAAAGGAGTTAAACACCACTTCACCCTCCAACACCCTCTTCAGGAAAGGGCCTCAGTTCCTCCTCTGGTTTGGGCCAGGCTCAAGGCAGTGGGTGACCCAGGCAAATTGTAGGGTAGCATGGAGGACTTGGTGTCTCCTCAGACTGGCCAGTGTTCACATTCTTCTGTGGGGACAGAGGTAGAGATGTTGGTAGCAAGGACAGATTCCTGGAGATCCATGCTGAGCAGCCTCTGAGCTGAGCTCAGAGGAGGGAGCTATTTATCAAAGTGAAAGGTGGCTGCAGCTAGAGTTGCTAAAAACAACCACCCCAGGTTCTATGCATTTCCAAAAATGCTCATTTGTAAGTAGGTCAAAGTGTTCCCAAAGGAGAGTAGAAAGAAGTGCAAGTCTATCACTTTGACTGAGTTCCGATTTAGGTAGGTGTCTACTTGCTAAGTGTCCACTGCAAGGGTGGGCATTTAATTCCAGCTGTCAGAGCCACCTCCACTCCCATGGGCAGAAGCAGCAGCCCATGGCTTCCTGGGGACCAATGGTGATGCTCTGATGTGTCAGGTAGAAAGGCAGTTTTGTAGGGATGCAATTCAGGTCAGTTTACTCAAGGTTTCCACTTACAGTTGGATTGGAGGACCTCACCTCATATTTCATTCTAAATAAATGAGGGGTGCTTATTTCATGTCCCCAGAGACAGCCCAGCATGAGACATCATTCCCTACTCCCATCCTGAGGTCTTCCCACTAAGGCTTGAGCTAGTTTCTTCTACATGCTGAGCCTGGATGTCTTAGGGTTTCTATTGCTGTGAAAAGACACCATGACCACTCTTATAAAGGAAAACATTTAATTGGGGTGGTTTGCTTACAGTTCAGAGGTTCAGTTCATTATCATCATGGTGGGTCATGGTGTGCAGGCAGACATGGTGCTAGAGAAGTAACTGAGAGTCCTATATCTTGCAGGCAACAGGAAGCGAGCTGAGTGTCACACAGAGAAAAGCTTGAGCAAAAGAGATCTCAAAGCTTGCCTCCACGGTGACATACTTCTTCCACCAAGGCCATACCTACTCCAACAAGGTCACACTCCCAATAGTGCCTCATCCTTTAGGGGCCATTTTCTTTCAAACCACCACACTGGCCCTTTCCACAGTCACTCCATGATTCCCCCTTCCTTCCTGTAAATATTTACTGAGGGCTTACAAGCCAGTCTCCGTGCTAGATGCTGGGGTCAAGCAATGATCAAAACAGACAAGATCCCCTGCACCTGTAGGAGGAGCTTACAGGGAGGGCCAAAGGAGGAAAAGATGATGAACACTGATTGACGTGTCTGGTACGGATGAAGGACAGGGAAGAAACCAAGGCAGGGAATGAAGTGCACAGTGAGCTGGGGAGGATGGGAAGTGTCCAATCAGGTCAAGCACATGCAGACATGAAGGCAGTGAGACGCAGCCATCAGGTGACGGGAACCTGGGGAAGCTAGGTGTTCCAGACGGAAGAGCAAACGGCTGGGCCCCTGAGGTTGAGCATGATTGGCTTCTAGTGAGAAGCTCGGTCAGGCTGGTCAGGGAGTGGCAGGATGAGGTAGGTAACACAGCAACTCCACCAAGTGGCACCCTAATACCCAGAACCCATTCACATGCCACCTCATCAGGTAGGGCTTGGCAGACATGACTCAGTTAAGGATTTTGACATAGGGAGGTTGTCCTGGGTTCTCTGGGCAGTCAGAGCGTCATCATCGCAGGCTTCCTTAAAGGCAGAAGACCTTCTGTGTGGTGACTAGGAAGGAGGATCAGAGGCACATGACACTGGACTTTGGAGATGTAGGAAGGGAACACAAGCCAAGGAACCCTGGTGGCTACAGAAGCTAGACCAGCAGAAACAGCTTCTTTCGTGGGGCTTCTGAGAGGATGCCCCTCCTCACACGTCAACGTTAGCCCAGCACCGCTCACGTTGGATTTCTAATCTATGGAACAGCAGGTTAATAAACTTGGGCCGTCTGAAGCAATGAAGGTTCTGACCTGTGTCAGCAGTATCAGGAATCTAACAGACAGGCTCCTGAGCTGTCTCTTGAGTCTCTCTGAAGCCCCAGAAAGGACTTGGCTCCTGTTCAAAGTGACACAGAGGAACACATAGAAAGAAGGGTCTTTATTCTGCCTCCGGGCGTTGTCACCTCGTGGGCTGCTGTGGACGAGGCCAGCACTCAAGTGTCCTGTGGCCGACAGGGCCATGTGGAAACTAAGGTGAGGCACAGAGTATCAGAGGTGATTTCTTGAGGTGGGCTGTAGACCGAGTTGAGAAAACTAGACAGCTCCTTCCCACTGCAATGTCACAAGTGAGGGAAGGCAGGCTGTGTAGTCTCTACGTGGAGGGCGGAGGGCTGCTATTGAAAATGGCCACAGTTGGTCCCTAGCCCCAAATCTTCAGATGTAGGTGTAGTTCCCAGCCCTCATCCCAGGAGAGGATAGAAACCATCCCAGCAGACCACAGCTGGTCCAAATGCAGAGAACAACTCATGGTGGAGTGCCCAGCTCTAACCGATACATCTACAACATAACTCCCGTCCCTAAGGCTCGGGGAATGTCCTGGAAGAGTGTGAGAGTCAGAGGCCTGGAAATGTGCTGTGAGGGTGTGTCTCCATGAAAGGCAGAGAAGCTACACTCTTGGTACCACAACAATATGGCTGCCTAATCAAGACCGAAGAACACCACAAACAAGATATGCTAATGCAGAAAAGGGGAACCTCGAGGAACCCCACCTGTGAACAAAGAGCTACAGGTCACTAAGAACTGCTGAGAGAGGGTGATATTCTTCCATAATACCAAGTGCTCAGCCTTTGCTGTTATTTATATATTTGTGCACATGTACCTTTAGTAATAATATAAAAGAAAAAGAGGCCATGAATTCAAGAGGGAATAAGGGGAGAGGATATAGAGGGGGCTAGAGGGAGAAAGGAGAAGAAGAGGAATGATATAAATATGTTTGAATAAAAATAAAAAATATTCATAAAATAAAGCAAAAATGACCACAGCTGACAACATAAAGACATCTATGCATGTTTCCAGGACTAGGCTAAGGCTCAACGAGGAGCTGTTCTCAAGGGTAGGCAGGGAGAAGGGTACTGACCACTCTGTCCTGCAGGGAGCATCCGAGTCCCACTGCCTACACCTCTCCAAGCTGCTACAACAAAGGCCTGGGGGCCTGAGATGCTCGTGCCTCCCCTGAGCCGTGAGGACAGGCTCTTCCCAGCTGCCCAGACCACTGCACACCTTTTCCTCTTTCTAAGCCACAGTCAGTGTTCCCGGGTTTCTTTATTCCTTTAGGGTGCAGTTCTTCATAGAGCCAAGCAAGGGGCAATTGTGACGTTTCCTCTCTGGGGGACACTGTTGGCTACCCCTTCCCTGCCAGCTTAAGCTTCTTCTGGGAGCCTTTCTTCTCTGGACCAGCTCCCCGGTGCTCACTGCCATGCTGAGCTCACCAGTTGTCTCAGGAGGCCACACACATCATACCACACCTCCCTGCTACTTCCCCTCTGGACAGTGAGGGATATTATCATCACCGTGCAGATGTATTTACATTAGGGGCAGCAGGTTCTGATGGAATTGGTGTTAGGCAGAAGCTTAGTCACAGGATGAGGGAAACCTCTTGACCTCCATGGGAGCTGCCAAGGAGAGAAGTGCTCGCCTGGGACAGCCCTGTGCCTCCTGATGGGGACAGAATACACTGAAGCCGTGAAGCAAGGGTAGTTAGGAGGGATACCCTGGGCCTATTTGGCTGTGTGTTCTAGGTCACACATCTCACTGGTGGCTACTACCTTTGGGATCTTACTTAGAACACAAAGGGCTTGGACTCTCTTGCAGAGACCATGTCAGGTCAAACCCCTTTCTGCATGTTGGTGGACGAGGGAAAGGACCTCTCAAAGACCAGAAACAAAAGCAGGGGGAGAGAGAGAGAGCATCGAATGACATAATATTGAAAATCCTTAAGATGAAACCAGAAACAAGACCCTGGCTTCTCAGACAGCCCGAAGAGGGTTCAGGTTAGAAACACCTTAGATTTGGCTTGATAGAGGTCAGAGAAAGCAACATGGCAGAAGGGAAATCCATTTTAACAGTGTGCTTCTAGTGTGTGGCCTGCATGCTGAGAACTCTACTGTATGAGACATGGATGCTGATGATGCATCACTTATACTTAAAGTATCTCAAGGTCACAAGCTGATCAGTGGCCGGGGCAGGACCCAGACTTGTATTGTTTACCCAGATTCTTAGCTATCCAATACCTCTCACCATCTCTTCTTATTGCCCGTTACACATCCTGGAAGAGCCTCTGGTCACTGTTGTATTCTGAAGGGAGAGCCTGCGCACACAGCAGTAAGACCAATCTCACAGTTGAAAAGGCACCATTACTTTATATTGCTTCCCTCAAATCATCCAGGAACTCTGGGAGCCATTGTCACCAGCTTCATGGACACAAAAACAGCCCAAGAAGACAAGTGACTTTCCACTTAAAATAAACACTCTCATTCCACATCACCTTTTGGAGTCCACTGACTCTTTCAGGACCAGTTCCTCCTGTTTCCACAGAGGGCTACGAGTACCCTTTTAAGGACAAGACAAGTTGATCTTAACACATTAGCATGTGTTATAAATGGTGGTGTATGTCCATAATCCTAAGACTTGGGAGGCAGAGGCAGGAGGATAAGGAGTTCAAAGCCAGCCTCTACAACAGGGCGAATTTAAGGCTAGCCTAGGCTAGTGACAAAACCAGAAACATACAAAACATACTGATCATCAGTCATTTTTGACTACAAAAGTGAAAAGTTCGTGTGGTCTGATTGGATAAATTGCACCTCAAAGCGAAGATACTTGTTCTATGTTTGGTACACTTTACGTAAGTAATTTAGGCTAATGACTTCAGATCACCACAGGTACTTATCTAGTCTGGAGAAAGAAAACAGACATTCTTTTAGAATTCCCAGAGGCAATTCAGGAAGACTGATGAGGGTAATAAAAATGGCCACTTCAGCCCGCACAGCAGAGGAAGGACTGTTAGGAGCAGGCAGTCAAACTCGAGCAGACATTCAGAGTGGAAGGTCCTTGCCTCGAAGCCCTCTGTCTAGAGGACACCAGGTCAGAGGTGTGTGAGTGAGAGTCCAGTCCTCATCCAGGTTAAGGCTGGGCGGCAGAGTCCCCATCCCAGGGTATCAAACAGGACCACTAATCCACAAACACAAACAACCACTTTAAAGAAGTTAGGAGTGCCGGGTTTACATGTTTTATTTGAAGTGTCTGATAAAGGATTCAGGGAGAAACTGCTAGGTTCACATGCCTTAAGAGAGTAGTTTTCATCATTTAAAAAATAGTCTATATTTATGGGTACGGGTGTTTTGCCTGCGTGTAGGCATGTGTACCACGTGTGTGCCTGGTGTCTGCGGAGTTCAGAAGAAGGTGTTGGATCCCCTGACACTGAAGTTACCGGTGGTTGTGAGCCACTGTGGGGTGTGAGGAACCACACATGGGTCCTCTGCAAGAGCAATAAGCGCTCTTAACCGCTGAGCCATCTCTCAAGGTCCCTAACATCCAAGTTTTATGTGTAGCGCATAGTACTTCATTCCAGAAAAAAGATTAGAAGTAGATGGCAGACAGAGCATGAGAATGGTTGGGTGGGACATGGGAAGGGAAAGCTGATCGGGGCTGGGCAGGAAGCAAGTATCAAGATTTGAGGGCTAAGTCTGAGGAGTTTCCTAGGGTTGGAACTGCACTCAAGTCTAACAGACTTCTGGAATCATATGCCACAGTCTCCAGGGGTTTCCCTGTCAAGTGTGGTTCACCTCCTGTCAGGGACACTGCAGAAGGGGTTCCCAGTATTAAAGAAGAGGGTCAAGCCCATTATCTGCAATTTTAGGATTCCAGAAGCTCAATTAAACATAATCAAGAGCCACATACAGATTTTATTCTATTATTTAAAAAAGGGGGGATTTAATTCTAACTTTTTCTTTTCTTTTTTTTTTCCTCGTTTTTTTTGAGACAAGGTTTCTCTGTGTAGCTCTGGCTGTTCTGGAACTCGCTCTGAAGACCAGGCTGGCCTGGAATTCAGAGATCCTCCCGCCTCTGTCTCTCGAGTGCTGGGATTAAAGGTGTGCAACACCACACCTGGCTCAATTACTCTATTTCTTAGTCAATGCATTTGTTTCAGGTACCGAGAGTATGGTGGTTTGTTTGTTTGTTGGGGAAAGGATCTCTGTGTGGCCCCAGCTGGATTGAATTTGCTGTGTAGCCAAGACTTGCCCAGGGCTTCTGATCTTCCTGCTTCCATCTCCCAAGGGCTGAGTGTGAGCATCTAGCCCAACAGACTGATTAAAACCCATACATTTTACTGTTTCCGTCGCAGGTGTACTATAATGGCAATGCTATTATGGAATGAAACTGCATGGGTAGAGTGTAGGGACCCTCTCTGTCTTCCTCATTCATCACACTCCCAAGATCCCATGGGGCACTGGGCTCTGAATTTACATGTAGCTTACACAAATGAAGAGGGGCTGGAGAGCAGCCTGCTGCAGTTTGTAACCAGCCCCATGCCTGAAAAGGAACTGTTTGGACAATATTCATCTTCCATGCCTTTTTAGTTTCTTATGGCTTTAGGCATGGCAGAGCAATCTAAAACCCAAGGTTCCTGCTCTTAACGCAGAATTATACTAAAAAGCGTGTGTGTGTGTGTGTGTGTGTGTGTGTGTGTGTGTGTGTGTGATTGGACCTTTAGAGGATTCTTCTAATGGGCAGAGGGACATTAATTCTCTGGATTGGATAGCAACGGAACCAAGAAAGGGACCCTGAACTTTTGGGTGTTTGGTACCTGGGATTTTAGTAGTGGAATGTGCTGTCTGTTGGACAGGCTGCAGCAGCTTCGAGGCTAGGCTGGCTCCTGTCAGAGGCAGAGAAACACTGCCTTGCTGTGGGATGCCTTTCTGTATGCTGTGGATATATTCTGTTCCCACCGGTTAGCAAATAAAGCTGTTTTGGCCTATGGCAAGAAAGCTTACAGCCAGGCAGGAAATTCAAGTAGAGATACAGAGAGAAGAAGGGTAGAGTTGGAGGAGATGCCAGCCCGCCACCCAAGGAGCAACATGCCAGCAGCCATGTGGCAAAACATAGATTAATAGAAATGGGTTAATTTAAGATGACAGAGCTAGCTGGCAAGAAACTTAAGCCATAGGCCGTACAGTTTGTAAATAATATTACGGCTCTGAATGATTATTTTACAAGCGGCTGAGGGACCACAGGGCTGGGCGGGACTGGAGGAACTTGGGACCACGAGGCCAGACAGGACCTGAGAAAACTTTCAACTACACTGCCTATTGTCTAGAGTACTGCACAGGACTGTTCTGCCCGAGACTTCATAGTCGGCCAAGTACCGTGTGACAGTTAATACTGATGTCAACTGGACAGGCTCTGGCATCACTGTAGAAACAAGCATCAGGTCCTGTCTGTAAGGGATCATCTCGACATTAGGCTAACAGAGGTGGGAGACCCACCCTAACTGTGGACAATGCTAATTCATGTGTTGGGGTCCTGGACTAGATAAAAAGGAGAGAGAGCAAGCCGAGCACCAGCATGCACAGTTCTTCACGTCTGGACCGTGGGTGCCATGTAAACAGTGGCCTCGAGTTGCCTCCCACTGCCCCAGCTTCCCCACACAACGACTGGGAAGCTCCTTTCATTGGGCATACACACAGGACAAAATCTACCTCTGGCTGCTGCTTTTCTTCCCAGGGAAGAAGTTGGTGCCAGGGGCGAGAAGGAGAGTTGGAAAGGTATGCTGTGGTGTGTTTTGTTTTATTTAGAGACAGGGGCTCACTCTCTAGCCCAGGCTAACCTCACATTTGTGTGATCTTTCTGTCTTTGCCTCCTAAGTGCCAGAACCTACAGGCCTGAGCCACTGTGTCTGGCTGGTGTGGCCTTTGTAACAGGGTCAGTGTCCTCCAAATCCTCCTCCAAGTAGACCGGTCAACTCAGGGAGCCTCAGATGGAAGGCAAACTAAAGTATGAATTCTGATGCCTTCAGCCTTGGGAGGCTGTTGAGCAGAATGGAAGTCCAGACCCTGGGAACAGATAGCCTGTGAACACATCTGTGAGCACCATCTGAAAGCTTTGCAACCTACAGCAAGTCATTTATTCTCTACAAGACCGTTTCCTTGTCTATACAATGAGCAAAATACAATTTATTGTCACTAAACCATCAGCCCTAAAACCAACCCAGAGTAAGACTCAAGAAATGAAGGGTTTTTGTTGTTGTTGTTGTTAAGTAGTCACAGATTTACACACTGATGTCAACTATCACAACCTTGTTCAGTGTCCTCAGGCCATTGGGGGTATTTACCCACAGCCCGAGGAAGTGTCCTGAGGTCAGCTAGGTGATGACAGTGGAAACTACCAGATAAGTCCAAGAGCTAGAACTGCCTGTGTCCAGCCAGGGCCACCAGGGCCACTGCCCTTTGCTCCAGGATGTCCGGACACTGCGATTTGCATAACCCAGAGAGACACATCTCTTTACGCTTCTTCCAAACACAAGACCCAGCCAGAAGGCGGTGCACAGGCATACCCCAGATATCACGGTAAAGACAGACCTGGATTGGGTTTTGGAGCCTGGGCACAGGAGTCCAGGGCTAACTTGAAACAATCGTCACTATTTTTAAGTATACACTGCTCTGGCATTAGGCACATTCACTTTAAAAGGTGTTTAACCTGAGAGAATAAGGAGTGTATTCAGTATGTTGTACAAGCAAGACATCTCCAGAAGTTTCCCAACTTGTGAAACTGAAACTGTACCCACTGAACAATTTAATTGTCTAATCCTCTCCTTTCCTTGGTCCCTGGAAATCACCATTCTGCCTTTTGCCTATGTAAAGCTGACTATTCAAAGTCTGTCATATAAGTGAAATAATAGAGTATTTGTCTCGGTGACTGGGTTATTTCACTTTACATAATGTCCCCAGGGTCTGCCCATGACGTAATCTGGTGTCAGATTTTCCTTCCTTTTTAAGGTTGAATGCTATTCCAGTGTATGTGTGTCATACTTTGTATATTCATTCGTGTGTCCGTGGCTGTCATGAACAATGCTATGAACATGGGTGTGTAGATATGCTTGTATCCTTGCCTTTAATTCATGTTGAAATACTCCTACAAGTGGGACTACGGGATCATATGTTTTACACACACACACACACGCGCACACACACACACACACACACACACGCACACGCACACGCACACGCACACACACACATATATTTTGAGATTCCCTACAGTGTTTTCCATAGCTGTGGAGACATTTTACATTCCAACCAGCTACCCAGCAGTGTTCCAACTTCTGTACAGCCTTATAGATAACCTGTGATTTTCTGAGGCGTGTCCACATTAACTAAGAGTCATTCTAATGGGTCAGAATGGCATGACATTGAGGTATTGATTTGCATTTTCCTGAGCAGAGATATTGAATCTTTCCCATGCTCACCGGCACCTGAGTATCTTCTCTGGTGAAGCTTCTATCCAAGCCTTTTGCCCATATGTTGGTCCAACTGTTTTGCCCTTCCTTGCCGAGCTCTAGGTCTTGCTATACCCGGCTGGAACGCACAACTGCCTTCCATCACCTTTTCAGTATCCCAAGCCTCACATCTGGGGATGCTAAACCTATAACCCACAGAGTATCAGAATCATCAAGGAACTTTAAATACTGGGGAGGCACATGCCTGAACTTGGGTCTAGGGTAGGGCGTGTTATTAAAGAACCAAACAGAATACCTCTGGATTTCCTGAGTTGGAAATCACTATAATGTCTTTGTCCTTCATGGGGTGTTGCCCACGATCACCTGCTGCTGAGAAAGCGAGAGGGGGCTATGGAGAGAAGATCAGATCTCAGAAGGCCCAACTCCAGAGAGACTCCCGAGAGGACAGGGCGAGGAAAGGGCATGAAACGTGGGCCTGCCCCAATTTGGTTACAACCGATATTTCTTGACAACCCTATCATGAGTCTCATCATGCAAGTGTCAGAAGGGCCCTCTCCTGTCCCAGAGGCCTTCCAGGAGAGGAGGGGCAGAAAAGACCCTAGGGTCTTCTAGAAGCCTGCAGGCTAAGTGTGCAGGTGGTGGTGGTGGTAGTGGTGATGGGGGTGGGGCTTGTCTGCCCCATCTCCTTGTGGGTTGGGAGAGGCACTGTGCCTTCCTGTGACCCAGAATGTCTTTTGGAAGACTGGGCTAGCGCAGTGGTTCTTAACCCAGGCTGTACCTTAGATTCACTTCTCATGCCCCCTACAGGGATTCTGACTCTAGCTGTTCTGGGTGGGTTCTGGGTACTGTCACGCTGGAAGGCTGGCACCTTACTTTAATGTGCACACTGGGTGAAGACCTGTTCTAGCGGCTCCCTGAATCCCCTCCTTGATGCTCTGTAGTCCCCGTGGCCCCATTTCTGGTCCAATTATCCATACAGCATTTAGCACACCATAGACAGTCCCGACTTCACACAGCCTGTAAGGCATGGACTTGCACCAACCCAAAAAAGGTTAACAGGGCTAGTTCCTTTGTCCTGGGAACTGAAGTGGAAATCAATTCTGGTCTTCTGACCTCCACGTTCCCAGATGGGGCTGTCCTCTCCTATGCCACAATGCCAGAGGAAGGCATTCTGGGTAACTTCTAATATAGGGTGCCCAAAGAAGAAAAGTCGCAGCTGGTAGAAGAAAAGGCCAGGTTGCCGGTAGGCAGTCAGCTGGGATGTGAGCAGGAGCAGCCCACTGGGTCTCTGCTGCTCCCAAACACGGTATTATTCAGGGTACCAGAGGTGCTCTATAGTGCCTTAGACCCTAACTGCTGGGAGCAGGGCATGCGCATGATCACGTCATATTCATCTCCCCCGCCTCATCTCACTTTGCTGCCCAGGCAGTTCTGAATTTGTGGCAACCTTCCTGCCTCAGCCTCCTGGGAGCTGGGAACTTAGGATGCAAGCCTCCATGCTTGGCTGGGCACCCCCGTTTTCTAGCTCAGCTGGGAATGAGAATGGCTTTCCCAGGTTGCTGCTTTGTAGGCCCAACTAGCCAGCCTATGCTTGGAAAGAGAGGCCAATCTGCAAATAAAGAGCCACCTAAACCTGGTGATGTGGACTGGTGGTCACTTTTGGAAGCCCTTCTGACTGGTACAGTTGCCTAAGAAAGTTCTGCAACGGCTTGCCTCACTCCTTTCTTCCCTCTTTTCCATCCTGGTCCTCACCTCCCATTGTTAGCTGTATCTCCCTCTAATCTACCCTGAAGGATTTTTACTCCGAATGCCTCCACCTCTAACTGTCGTAGATGGCGTCATTACCCTCCAACTCTCCATCTTTGGTTTGATGCAGTGGGCCCAGCTATTAGAGTATGCACAGATCACCCAGCCACAGACCCACAGGGGAGGTCTAGGCCCCCCTAGTCTCAGTACTGAAGCTGAGGCCCTCCTCAGTGAAAACAACCCCTACCTGGGATCTATGGAAAGCTAGTTTTCCCCAGCCCTTCTCCCTTCCCCTGTCTGACTCTATGGCCTCTGGTTGGATTTGTGGGAGTTTGTAGGCCTCTGCTGGGCAGTCTGTGATGAATGAAACAATAGCAACAACTTACAATAACAAAGGCGTGCTAAGCGCCGGGACCTGGTGTGTGTGCACATGTGCTTGTGCGTGTACGGGTGTTTTAACCTATTCCTTCATTTTAACCTCACGACAATCTATCCTCCATGGGCCCCACTTTTCCCCACTTAACTCAAAGCAGACCTATTCGCTAAGTTCCTGATTTTAGTCTCTCTTCACACCAAGAATTTCAGAGGGTTGTGGGTGCCGATTCTTCAAAGGACTGGGAAGCTGCGATTACAAATCCCACACAGCTTCCTGGCAATCTCTCCAAGGTCCTCAGAGGAAAGAGGGGAAGAACCTAAACTAAAGGTGAGGGATGCAGAGGAATCTAGGTTTTAGTATGCATTACGGGATGGATGGATAGAAACCCCCAGGCTGGATGAAGAGCTGGGCAGCCCAAACATGGCAATCCACTATCACCATCTAGTGTTCAAAAGGAGTTATGTCACAGTTGGCAGCATGCCAAGATGGAATTCCCAAACTTGTAGGTTTCCAAGCATTTAAAGTTATTAGCTATCAGGCAGCCCGCCCCAGGTCTCACGCATTGATGGTGTCCCTGTGTTACTATCTGACCATTTATACAACTCAGCTCCAGACTAAGACTTGGTTCTCTGTTAAGTCTCGGGGTCCTCAGTTTCCTCAATGTAAAAGGCATGAGTTCAAGGCCACACAGACTTTGGAAATGTGTGTTCTCAGACTCCACTGTGTACCAGCCACTTGGAGAGCAAGCTGGTGTGGTCACCTGCTGAGTCAGCAGGTGGATGGGGCCTGAGCATCTGTGTGCACTGTTAACCTGTTTCCAGGGCACACGGACGGAGGCTGTTGGGCTGGAGACCACTCCTGGAGAGCCACTGCATTTGACCTCCCTGGCATCAGTAAATAAAAGGCACATGGAAGGAACACAGATTATACA
>CABHPQ010139685.1:25701-44090 GCA_902168405.1 Peromyscus aztecus | reverse complement strand
TGTCTCTCTGTCTCTCTGTCTCTCTCTCTGTCTCTCTGTCTCTCTCTCTGTCTCTCTGTCTCTCTCTCTGTCTCTCTCTCTCTGTCTCTCTCTGTCTCTCTCTGTCTCTCTGTCTCTCTCTCTCTGTCTGTCTCTCTGTCTCTCTGTCTCTCTCTGTGTCTCTCTCTCTCTGTCTCTCTCTCTGTCTCTCTCTCTCTGCCTGCAGATCAGGATGTAGCTCTCAGCTCCAGTGCCATGCACATCACCATGCCCCCTGCTGTCGTGACAATGGACTAAGCCTCTGAATCTAAACCAGCCCCTAATTAAATGCTTTCCTTTCTAAGAGTTGCCATGGTCATGGTGTCTCTTCACAGCATAGAGCAGTGCCTAGGTATAGTGGTATTCTATTTGTACTGAAATGTGATTTTATTTGTATGTTAATAAATAAAGTTGTCCAGAGGTCAGAGTTTAGCAAGCCATAGCGAGAGCTGGGCGTGGTGGTGCACGCCTTTAATCCCAGTACTCAGCAAGCAGAACTAGGTAGATCTCTGTGTGTTCAAGGATACAGTCAGCATTGGAGACACACGCCCTTAATCTCATTACCAACCATAGACCTGGAGGTCTGTACAGAGAGGCAGTGATGAGACAGCCACGTAGTTGGGTTTATGACCAATGAGAAGGAAGAACCAGAACTCTATTTAAGGACAAAGGCACAGGAAGTAGCTTCTTTTTCGGAGAGGTTTCTTGGCGGAAGAAGCTAGCCAGCAGCACGCGGGTAAGCTCCTAACTCTGACCTCTTGGGCTTTTATCTTTACCTTGGCTCTGTGTTTCTTATTTAATAAGACGGTTGGTTACATCTACACCTAGGAGAGAAAGTAACTGCTGTAAGGATTGAAGCCAGGGACCTGGAGTCAGGAAAAAAGTTTTGCTAAACTAGACTTTTTTTGGTAAGTAGTAACCACTATCCAAAATATTCAAACCAAAGAGTGGTAACAACCAAAATCATGATGTCTGGGCATTTAGGATTGAAGCTAACACCCAGTCAGCAGCTCGGTCTATACCTAAGTTGTGACTTGGTAAAAAGAAATGTGGACACAAGGTAAAAGGATCAAGTGCTGTAAGTCTCGGGGCCATTTCCAAGTATGTCCTCGGAAGTAGTTCATTCATAGAATTGTTTTGAGAACATATTTTATTCCTGAGACTAAGAGAGAAAAAAATTATTCTAGAAATGAAAGTGAGGTACCAATAGATAAGAAGTCTGCTCCCTATTCACCCAACTGAGGTCACATCAAAGGTTCTGACTGTGTGATCATTACTTATCCAGGAAAAACTGAGTTTTCCATTTTCCCTCCTCATTGTGTTTGCAAAATAACACCTGTGCATCATAGAAAGAGCAGACAAAGAAAGCAGTCTTGAATGCATTGGCACCAGAGATCACTTCCTAAATATAACACCAGTAGCACAGACACTGAGAGAGACAATTAATAAATGAGATCTCTTGAAACTGAGAAGCTTTTGTAGGGCAAAGAACATGGTCAACAAGAAAAAAACGACAGCCTACAGAATGGGAAAAGATCTTCACCAACCCCACATCTGACAGAGGGCTGATATCCAGAATATATAAAGAACTCAAGAAATTAGACATCAAAATACCCAACAGTCCAATTAAAAAATGGGCTATAGAGCTGAACAGAATTCTCAACAGAAGAAGTTCAAATGGCTGAAAGACATTTAAGGAATTGCTCAACATCCTTAATCATCAGGGAAATGCAAATCAAAATGACTCTGAGATACCACCTTATACATCAGAATTGATAAGATCAAAAACACTGAAGACAGCTTATGTTGGAGAGGATATGGAGTAATGGGAACTCTCCTCCACACACATGCAAACTTGTACAGCCACTTTGGAAATCAATACAGCACTTTCTTAGAAAATTGGGAATCAACCTCCCTCAAGACCCAGCTATACCACTCTTGGGCATATACCCAAGGAATGCTCAATCATACCACAAGGGCACATGCTCAACTATGTTCAAAGTAGCATTATTTGTAATAGTCAGAACCTGGAAACAACCTAGATGCCCTTCAACTGAAGAATGGATAAACAAAATGTGGTCCGTACACACAATGGAGTACTACTCAGCAGAGAAAAACAATGACATCGTGAGGTTTGCAGGCAAATGGATGGATCTAGAAAAAAATCATCCTGAGTGAGGTAACCCAGATTCAGAAAGACAAACATGGTATGTACTCACTCATAAGTGGATACTAGATGTAAAGCAAAGGATATCCAGACTGCAACTCACAACTCCAGGGAGGCTATCTAATAAAGAGGACCCTAAGAAAGACACAGGGATCACCCAACGACAGAGAAATAGATGATGAGATCTACATGAGCAAACTGGGGGTGGGAGTGGGGGATAATGGAGGGCAAGGGTCAGGGGGAAGAGAGCTTAGGGGAAAGGGAGGTCCCAGCTGGATCAGGAGCAGTATGGGAGAATGGAGAGGGAGATACCATGATGAATGAAGACCCCATGGGAATAGGAAGAAGCAGAGTGCTAGAGAGGTCCCCAGAAATCCACAAAGATACCTCCACTGTAGACTACTGGCAATGGTTGAGAGAGTGCCTGAGCTGACCTGTACTGGTGATCAGATGGCCGAACATCCTGGCTGTCATGATAGAACTTTCATCCAGTGTCTGATGGATGCAGATGCAGAGATCCACAGCCAAGCCCCAAGTGGAGATCCAGGAGTCCAATTGGCGAGAGAGAGGAGGGATGGTATGAGTGAGAGATGTTGAGACCATGGTTGGAGGAAGCACAGGGACAAATAGCCAAACTAGTGGAAGCACATGAACTGTGAATCAATGGCGGAGGAGCCCCCATGGAACTGGACCAGGCCCTCTGGATAAGTGAGATAGTTGATGAGCTTGAACTATTTAGGAGGACCCCAGGCATTGGAGCCAGGACCTGTTCTTGGTGCATGGGCTGACTTTTTGGAGCCTGGGGCCTATGCTGAGACACTTTGCTCAGCCTTGGTGTAAGGAGAAGGGGACTGGACCTGCCTTGGCTGAATCTACCAGGCTGGGCTTACTCCGCAAGGGAGACCTTGCCTTGGAGGAGGTGGGAGTGAGGGGTGGATTGGGGGGGAAGGCTGGGGGTGGGAGGAGGGAGGACAGGGGAATCTGTGGCTGATATGTGAAATTAAGTTAATTATAAAATAAAATACTATAAAAAAAAAGAAAGAGCAGGAAAAAGTGCTCATCCATCACTCCTCCATTTAAGAAGACCACTGTTTATATTGTTATTCTGTCCTTTTTTTCTAGTTGTTTTTCCTTTGCTTTGATGAGGAAAATTCTGTAAAAACAAGTCCCCATCTGCTTTCCCACTGACATTGGATCTGGATCTAGCAAATATTAAGAAGATATTATGGAATGTGACTGATATTTTCTCAAAAAAAAAAACTTTAAGGCATTAATCTTATCTTGAAAGGAAGGTAAAGCATCAGGAAAAAAAGTGAAAGGTATAGTGGGTGGTAAAGTGACTGCTGGGTAGCTCTCCAGACTGGTCATGAGCCTCATTTCTAAAGCCATCCGGGTTCTAGAAGAAGAAAGCTCATTTAAGCAGGATCGTAGTGTAAAGGTCTAGACTTGACTTTATAGACTCCATCTTAGGGAAAGGGCCACCATCTCAGACCACCTGCTGTCCTCAGTTCCAGGAGGGACCTCAGGAATGTGCCGTGACAACTCGAACAGATACAGAGCAGTATGCTCCTGCAGACATTCTGTCTGCGGTTTATGGCCCTTGAAGATATCTAAATAATCCTGCTGAGTGATCCAGATAATCCTGTTCAGTGGGTTGTGGTTCCCTGCCAAAAGTCTAACCTAATAGTTTCAAATGTGGTTTTGTGCCCAAAGTCTAGACCAATAGTTTCAAAAAATCACCTTGCCCCATATCCCTGCGACCCAATCCCAAGTTGCCAATTCCCAGCTTGTGGTTTTTCCCTAAAAGAAACTCTTGGCCGCTGCCACATTTCCTTCCATTTGCCATGCGATGGCCCAGGTTGAACCTGAATAAAAGGACCTTTATGTGCTTGCATCGGAAACCGGCTCCTTGGTGGTCTCTGGGGGTTTGGAGAAATGGGTACAACAGTAGCAGGTAGGATCCTCTGGGAAGAAAGATGCCTTCCACTGAAGGAGGGCCCTTGGGGGTCAGCAGAGGAGCACCAGTCCCTCTTAGAAGAATCAAATAGTATGAATTATTGAATTGCATCACAGTTGAAAATATGTTAAAATAGTGTATCCTCTCTGTTATTTACCAGGCACAAGAAACGACCACAAGATACAACAAAATCCACTTTGAGAGTTTTATTAAGGGGAAAAGGAAAGATGAGCAAGTGAGCAGGCCTGCCAGAGAAGAAATGTGCCGAAGGGGTGGGGGAATAGATGGAGTCTGCTTTTAAGGATCACCTCGAGCATGCATATAGGGGCATACATAGCCAGGCTACACATGCGCACAAATTATGTGGCCACATTGCACATGAATTACATAGAACATAAGGCCCTGGATGTAAGCATTTTGCCTGAATGCTGACAGCACATGCTCAGCCATAGGATTCTAGAAACAGTTAGGGTATAGGGAATGATAACATTCTACCCTTTTTCTTATTATAAAAAGTAAGGAGATTCCCAGCAGCCACATGGTGGCTCACATCCATCTGTAATGAGATTTGGTGCCTGGTGCTCTCTTCTGGCATGCAGTTATGCACTGCATACATAATAATATTTGGGAAAAAAGATTAAAAAAAAAGAAACTCCTGCTCTTGGGGGCTGGTGAGATGGCTCAGCAGTTAAGAGCACTGACTGCTCTTCCAGAGGACCTGGGTTCAATTCCCAGCACCCACATGGCAGCTAACAACTGTCTGTAACTCCAAGAGCTGACACCCTCACACAAACATACATGGAGACAAAAACACCAATGCACCAAAAAAAAAAAGTATTAAAAAAAAGGGGGGGGGAGGCAGGGGAATGGGAATGGATGGGAACACCAGGTCACTCAAGACAGGTGGGGGGGGGGGCTTTTCCCAAGGTAGCCAGTCATCCTGAGGGAGCTGGTTGTCTCTGATGCTGTTTGAGCCCTGTGGAATCATCCAGCACTGCTTGGACCTGACAGCTTGGATCTGACAGTTTGGATCTGATAATTTGGATCTGATAGTTTGGATCTGATAGTTTGGACCTGACAAGGTGCTAGCAAGGCAGATGAAGTTTAGAAATTTTTTTCTTAGATCCTGATACTTGGGTGGGGGAAGGAGAGATGAGAGGGGTTCCTGGGGGGTCCCAGTATGAGGGAGGGGTCCCAGGACCAGGAAAAGATTGAACGATACTTATCTGGAGTGGATCTGACCTGTCTGGGTGGATCCAAGTTGAATCCCTGGAGCTCAGAAGAATTTTTAAGTTTATGAAAGAGACAAATTTTAGAAATTTTTTTTCATTCAGAAACATAAGCATTAGAGTTTATTTCTTTGATTGTTGTTTCTGTAACTTGACTGTCAGCTCAAGTAATTATAAAAACTAAAGGTTTGTTCAACTTATGATTAGGAGCCTGGGAGATTCAAGGTTAAATGTTACATCCAGAAATGCTTTGTTGCTGGTGAGGAGTCCCTAAAGACTCCTTAGGCACTACAGGGCATCAGATGACAAAAAATGCATACAAGAGATAAATTCAAGTCAAATTAATAACAGCTTCTCGTAACCCACTAATTCATTGAGCTATGAATGTGCTAATCCATTCACAAGGGGAGAATCCTCAGGACCCAATCACCTCTTTTTTAAAAAATTTTATAATTAATTTAATTTTACCTATCAACCACAGATTCCCCTGTCCTCCCTCCTCCCACCCTCCCTCCCCCCAATCCATCCCTCATTCCTACCTCCTCCAAGGCAAGGAATCCCCTGGGGATTCAGCTCAGCCTGGTAGATTCAGGTGAGGCAGGTCCAGTCCCCTCCTCCCTGCACCAAGGCTGAGCAAAGTGTCCCAGCATAGGCCCCAGGTTCCAAAAAGCCAGTTCATGCACTAAGGACAGGTCCCAGTCCCACTGCCTGGGGGCCTCCTAAATAGTTCAAACTAATCGACTGTCTCACTTATCCAGAGGGCCTGGTCCAGTTCCATGGGGGCTCCTCAGCTATTGGTTCATAGTTCTTGTGTTTCCACTAGTTTGGCTATTTGTCCCTGTGCTTTTCCCAATCATGGTCTCAATATCTCTTGCTCATATAATCCCTCCTCTCTTGCACCGATTGGACTCCTGGAGCTCCACCTGGGGCTTGGCTGTGGATCTCTGCATCTGCTTCCATCAGTCACTGGATGAGAGTTATATCACGACAGTTAGGGTGTTTGGCCATCCAATCACCAGAGTAGGTCAGTTTGGGCTTTCTCTCGACCATTGCCAGTAGTCTACAGTGGAGGTATCTTTGTGGATTTCTGGGGACCTCTCTAGCACTTTGCCTCTTCCTATTCCCATGGGGTCTTCATTTATCATGGTCTCTCTTTCCTTGTTCTCCCTCTCTGTTTTTGATCCAGCTGGGATCTCCTGCTCCCCTAAGCTCTCTTTCCCTTGACCCATGCCCTTCATTACCCCCCATCATGTCCAGTTTGCTCATGTAGGTCTCATCCATTTCTCTGTCATTGGGCAAACCCTGTGTCTTTCTTAGGATCCTCTTTATTAGATAGCCTCCCTGGAGTTGTGAGTTGCAGTCTAGTCATCCTTTGCTTTACATCTAGTTTCTACTTATGAGTGAGTACATACCATGCTTGACTTTCTGAGTCTGGGTTACCTCACTCAGGATGATTTTTTTCTAGATCCATCCATTTGTTGCAAACCTCATGATGTCATTGTTTTTTTCCGATAAGTAGTACTGCATTGTATATATGTACTACATTTTATTTATTCATTCTTCAGTTGAAGGGTATCTAGGTTGTTTCCAGGTTCTGGCTATTACAAACAATGCTGCTATGAACATAGCTGAGCATGTGTCCTTGTGATATGATTGAGCATTCCTTGGGTATATGCCCAAGAGTGGTATAGCTGGGTCTTGGGGGAGATTGATTCCCAATTTTCTAAGAAAGTGCTGTATTGATTTCCAAAGTGGCTGTACAAGTTTGCATTCCCACCAATAGTGTAGGAGTGTTCCCCTTGCTCCACATCCTCTCTGCATAAGCTGTCTTCAGTGTTTTTGATCTTAGCCATTCTGACGGGTGTAAGGTGGTATCTCAGAGTCATTTTGATTTGCATTTCCCTGATGATTAGGGACGTTGAGCAATTCCTTAAATGTCTTTCAGTCATTTGAGCTTCTTCTGTTGAGCATTCTCTGTTTAGCTCTATAGCCCATTTCTTAATTGGACTGTTGGGCATCTTGATGTCTAATTTCTTGAGTTCTTTATATATTCTGGATATCAGCCCTCTGTCAGATGTGGGGTTGGTAAAGATCTTTTCCTGTTCTGTTGGCTATCATTTTGTCTTGTTGACCATGTCCTTTGCTCTACAAAAGTTTCTCAGTTTCAAGAGGTCCCATTTATTAATTGTTTCTCTCAGTGTAAATTTTAGAAATATTAAGAAGCAACCAAAAAGAATTTAAAATCCTGAGCTTGTTAGCTATGATATTATAGTGTTTAGTACTCTGCTATCAGAATTTTATTGGTTAGTGTTAAAGTTATGAAGTCATATAGTGAGGGGGGTGGGAATCTGGAAAACACTATTCTTTCTATTGTTATCATTTAATCTTCCTATCTTCACCTGAGACAAACCTTAAGGCACCTGTTTCCTTTCATTATCTCAGTATCACTTCAGCATCCAGGAGACACAGGTGATTGATTGCTGAGGGCATTTAACAGTAATAAACTGTTACATTAAAGTCTATTTTTGCAGAGTCCAGACCCTTTTGAGTCTAGGGAGTGTTACTGTTTCTTACCACCTGGTTGTGTTTGATGGTCCTTGCACCTCCAGCTCCATGGCTGACAGTGGCCCTGTAACAGTCAGCTGAGTAGTTAATTACAAATTTGAATATGTTATTAGAGACACAGAGGGAAACTGGAGAAGTAGAGTGTGATCGGTAGAGACAGGAGAACACAGAGGGGGAATCAGGAAGAAAAACATGTGGGGTTCCCAGTTCAGTGGGATTGAGTATGGTTGTGGGATTAAGCCTCATTCTTCTGGAATTGGAGATGAGGCAATTGATCTCAGTGTCCTCTGAAACTTAAGAGAGTGGGGCCCTGTTTGTGTCACTGTGTATGAGGATGAATTACCCTGAGGTAGGGTAGGGTAAAAGGTTTTAGGTGAGATAAGTGAATCCAGTGAGGAAAGCCCTCAAGCTTAGCAGCTTTGGGGGGTACAAGAATTACCTTGAAGTTTCCCTGCCATTTAGGGGGAAAGGGTGAGGGGCGTTGGTCTGGGAAAGAAAGAAGGACCTGATCCCTGATGTTGATTAGAGGTGGGCAGGGGTTGTCACATGGCCAGGGTAGGGAATGGTCAGTACAATTCCATAGGAAAAAATGGAGGTGATAGAGTAAGGGGGTAAGCAGGTGGTCAGGAAGGGGCAAAGGTTTGGATGGAAGGCCAGGGGTTAGAACTGGCCTCTCATAAGTGAGTTCAAATGGTGAAATTGAAAGGGGTTGCTTGGAAAGAGTTCAGAGCCTGAAAAGAGCTAGAGACAATTAGTTTTACCCAGTCAAGGTGAAGTTCCTGTGACATCTTAACAAGAATATTTTTTAAGGAGTGATTAATTTGTTCTACCTTTCCTGAGGATTGAGGATGGTACAGGATATGCCAAAGGATGTTAAGAGCTTTAGATAGGGTTTGGGAAATCTGAGAGGTGAACTCTGGGCCACTGTCAGAGAGAGGTGGGGATCCCAAATAGGGGGATAATCTCCTGAAGAAGGAGGTCAGAGACTGTCTGAGCCCATTTATTAGTAACTGGAAAAGCCTCAACCCAGCTCAAGAAGGTATCCACTAGGACCAAGAGATATTTAACCTATCTGATGGTGGGCATACGGGTAAAATCAAGTTGCCAGTCAGTCCCTGGAAGGGAACCCCTAGTCTGGTGGGTAGGAAAAGGGTGGCTCCAATATTTGGAATTAGGATCTGACTTTTGACAAATTTTACAAGAGGCAGTAATAGCTTTTAAGAACTGTAAGTCCTCAGGGTTGGGTTGTAAGTGAGCCTTGACAAAATGAGACAGAGCCTGACTATTAGGATGAAAGAACTAGTGTAGACAGGACAGAATTTGCCGAGTGTCAGGGGGTGGCTGTGAGGATGTGGGTTGTAGTGTATGGATTCCCTGCAGTGGGTGGGATGGCTGGAAGGCTACTGTCCTAGCTGCCTGGTCAGCTTGGTTATTTCCCTTAGAGATGATGGAGCTGTCGGTGTGATGAGACTGGCAGTGAATAATTCCTATAGCTTTGGGGAGATGGGAAGATTTTAGCATAGCCATAATTTGGCCTGAGTTAGATATAGATTCTGCCTTTGCTGTAAGGAGCCCATGCTCTTTCCAGATGGCAGTGTGAGACAGTAGGATATGAAATAAAAAGCATATTTGGAGTCTGTGTAAACATTTAGGGATTGCTCCTGTGCCAATTGGAAGGCACGGGTGAGAGGTATTAGTTCAGTCTGTTGATAAGTAGTGTGGGCACAGAGTGCCTGTGCTTCAACTACCCCAGTATCTGACACTATGGCATAACCTGCTTTATGGGTCCCCTCACATAAAAAGGAGCTGCCATCTGTGTACCAGGTATAAGTGGCCTGAGGCAATGTGCCACCCTGAGACAATATGAGGCCTGTATGTGAAGGATGGGGCAATAGCTCCTCTAGGGTTTCAATACAGGAATGAAACGGAGAACAGTCAGCATTAGGTTGAGGGAGAAGGTTTGAGATATTAAGAGGTGAGCAAGTTAGGAAAGTGAGTGTGGCATCTTCCAGTAATGCCACTTGGAGAGAAAGAACTCGGGAAGGAGGTAGAATTTGTAAGCTTTTATAAGTTAAGAGATGGGACAGGTTATGGTGGGAGAAGATAGTGGTAGGTGACCCAAAGGTTAGTTTCTTTGATTCATGAATAAGGAGCTCAGCAGCTGCTAAAGCACATGTACAGGGCGCCCATCGCTGAGTGGTGAGGTCTAGTTTTTCTGACAGGCATGCTACAGGTGCAAAGGAGGGTCCCAGCTGGTGCCCTAGGGCTCCATTTCTGTTACATAGAGGGAGAAGGGACAAGTTAGGTCTGGGAGATGGATGACTGGAGCCTGGAGGAGAACCTGTTGGAGCTTCTGAAAGGGTTTAGTAATAGGGTGAAGGAGGGGTTCATGTGGGGAGCCAAGTGCTGCCTCATGTAAGGGGCAGGTAAGGAGGAAAAAAGATGGGATTCAGGAAATGATAAAATCTCCTGTTTAGTAGAGGGGACTGCAAGAGACTAGATTAGGTTCTTTCTATCTAAAGTAATAGTCTTGTGGATTGAGGTAATGGTTAGACCCAAATAGATGACCTGAGGAGTATACAGCTGGACCTTGGAAGGCAAGACTCATAACCTCAGCTGGACAAGAAATTTAGGAGAGCAGAGGTGTTAGTTTGGCTAATTTGTAATGATGGGCTGCAAAGTAGAATGTCATCTACATACTGTATGAGTTTGGATGTGGGAAGAGACAAAGAGAGTAAGTCAGAGGCGAGGGCCTGACCAAATAGGTGTGGGCTGTCCCTGAACCCCTGTGGCAGGACAGTCCAGGTCAGCTGCATGGATAGGTGAGTGTCAGGGTCAGTCCAGGTGAAAGCGAAGATGTTTTCAGACTGAGGGCTGAGAGGAAGAGAAAAGAAAGCATCCTGGAGATCCAGAACTGAGAAATGAGAGGTTCCTGTGGGGATAGTGGAGAGAAGTGTATAAGGAATAGGGACTAAGGGATAGAGGGAGACCATTGCAGAATTAATGAGCCAGAGGTCTTGAACCAGGCAGTAGGTTCCATTAGACTTTTTAACTGAAAGTATAAGGGTGTTAAAAGGAGACGAGATGGGGTGAAGTAACTTTTTTCTTAGAAGTTCAGAGATGACAGGTTTAAGTCCCCTAAGGCTCTGGAGTGAGAGAGGGTGCTGAGCTTGGTAATGTGCCAGGTAGGACCCTGTAACTAGATGACAACGGGGGAATGGTGCCTAGTAACAGAAGGGTTTGGGGTGTCCCAGACTTGGGGGTTCACCTGAGAGGCTGGCAAATGAAATGATATGTTAGAACCAGTAGGGTGGGTGGCTAGGAGGAAGAGGAGAGGAGCTGCTAAGGAGTCTGGGGTCAGGCGAATGGGAGGAGCAAATGAAATGGAAGCTCCTACTTTGGCTAAAAAAATATCTTCCCATTAGGGGCAAGTTGGCATGACCAAAAATATGTGGTAAGAGGGATACCCCCAAAAATGCAATTGAGTTGTAGGGTCTGATGAGGTAAGTAAGGCTGTCCCCTACCCTGACAATAGGGAGATGAGAAGGAGAGGTGGGTCCCTCAAACTCCCTCAGGATCAAGTAAGTAGCCCTGGTACCCATGAGGAAGGAAATGGATCACCCTGATATTATAATAGCTACCCGCGGCTCCCTGTGGGAGATGACAGCGGTCATGTCAGAGCCCAGGCACTCAGTCATCCACAGCCATGCCTAGAAGGTTGGCTGGAGGGTGGTCTGCATTTGATGTCCCCATGCCACGAG
The DNA here is from genome assembly GCA_902168405.1 of Peromyscus aztecus. Taxonomy (NCBI): domain Eukaryota; kingdom Metazoa; phylum Chordata; class Mammalia; order Rodentia; family Cricetidae; genus Peromyscus; species Peromyscus aztecus. The sequence goes on along the minus strand of CABHPQ010139685.1, from coordinate 32,393 downwards.
GTGTGCAGGGCAGTCCACTGACCAATGTCCTTCTTGGTGGCACTTAGGACAGTGCCCAGGCAGCCCACATGGGGCAGGGCAAGTCAGAGCCCAGTGGCCCTCTTGACCACATTTAAAACAGGGATCTGGGGGTCCTTGGGCTGTCGCAGGAGCCAGTTAGATGACCTTGGCCAGCATTTGATATTTTTGTTTATGGGCTTTCTCATCTCTCCCATGGCACACCTTAAAAGCCAGCACTAACACTTCTGCCTGTGGGGTCAGGGGCCCTCTCTCCAGATGCTTAAGCTTGGCCCTAATGTTGGGGAAGCTCTGGGAAAAGAAATGGGTCATAAGGAGCTGTCTGGCTTCTAGGCTCTCAGGATCTAGATTAGTATATTGTAAGAGAGCCTTTGTAAGTCATTCTAGGAAGTGAGACAGATTTTCCTGTCTGTCCTGAACTATGTCTTGAAGCTTTTCATAGTTTACTGGTTTGAGGGCAGCCTTACAGAGATCCACTAGGAGGCAAGTCATAAACTGATCCCTAGCCAGAGAGCCACCTGGGGTGTTATAATCCCAACATGGTTTTCAGCACTGGGAGGATGTGCTGCATTAGTCTGGTAGATCTCATTTGCATGTATCCTAGCCTGTTCCCAAACTCACCTGTGCTCCTCAGGAAGTAGGTTGTTAGTTAAGATCATGAAAGGTGAGACTATAGGATTGGGTGATATATTGGAATTCTTTTACAAAAGAGGTAGAGTTGGATGTCTAAGAACCCAGTTTCTTTTCTATCTGAGAGAGTTCTGCCAGTGAGAAAGGAACGTGTCCCTTAATCAGTCCATCCACCCTGGCTACCTCTCACAAAGGAGGGTAGCTGCCAGGCTGGTTTGACGGGGGTGGGGTTCCTCAGCAGCTCGAGAACACATGGCAGGAGGAGTAAGGTGGGAGCCAGAGTGGGGCGGTTGGAGCGGCCCAGTACCAGAGGGGAGGAAGGGGCTGCAGGAGCTGAAGGAACAGTCACTGGAGGAGAGGAAGGAGTGGGAGGTTGGAAAGGCGGGGTCCATTACCAGGTCCAGAGCAGTAGTGAGAGGCTCCTCTGGTTCAGGGTGCACAGCTAGGAGCATGTGGGCGGGTGAGAAGGAGTCAAGGAGAGCCGGTTTGGAGCTGAGATAGAAGAAGGCTTGGATATAAGGCAACTCTCCATCTGCCCTTTTGCTGACAGAAGTTAGATAATTCCCATAAAATATAGGGATCAAATGAGCCATTAGGTGGCCATTTTTGTTGTTATCTAAGGGATATTTAGGTCATTTTTTAGTGCAGATTTAGGCGGATAAGCTTAGAAGTCTGTAAGTAGGGCATTAAGCTTAAAGGTTTGAGGGTTTCTAAAAGGCATCCCAGAGGAGATGTGGGGCTTATAGGATATTGATGGCAGACTTTATCACAAAAGTGAACAAATTTGAAGCCTTTCAGATCAGGTGCCAAATGGAGAGGCTAGGGGTTTCTATGGATGACACTGTTCCCATAGGTGAGTGTTGTATCCAGACTCCCCCAAAGACCACCAAGAGATCAGATGCAAAAACAAAGTCTTTGTATTGTTATGAGTTAACTTGGGACTCTCTATCCATCTGATGCAGTCCCAGAGCAGGAAAGACCCCAAGTAGCCAGGGGGCTGGGTATTTAAAGGGAGTAAAGCAAGGGGGTGAAGCAAGGGGGTTTGGGGTCTATACATAGGAGCAAACTCAGGTTTGATGTTTCTCCAATCTGGAGGTGCTGTCCTTGGTTAGTTTGCAGCTGCAAGAAAACTGTTATCTCTTTTAGCAGTTGTTATGGCTACTACGTGTTTTCTTTATCATGACCCTGCTTGCTGTAACTTCTAATTGGTATCATGACCCCACTTGCTGTAACTTTTAATTGGTTTCTTTTACTGTATGAAGACATCTGGCAGGGTTTACCTGTAACTAGACCTAGGCTTAAGTTTGGGGGCTCAAGGGCACATCATGCTGTGCCAGGGGCCTACATTCTGTTGGGTGTTTTCCACAGTCCGTCATGACTGCAAAATAGTCAAGGCAGGGGTCCGGCAGGGGCTTGGGTCCTCAGTGAGGAAGAGGGGAAGGTCCCAGGCCTATAGTCCAAGATGTCCCCAAGGGGGACTGAATGAGGAAGACACAAGCTGTTCAGTGCGCCATCACCTTACTGGATGGAGGTCAAGGCCTAAAAGCCAAGGAGACTTGGCACCCACTACCAGGGCTTTTGAGCTTTCAAGGGAAGCCAAAAGGCAAAAACCAAGCTCAAAAAATGAAGCCTCATCTCCAAGAGTACCAGAGACTCAGGGAAGCATTTTCTCTGACTGAGAGGGATTGGTGAACCGGAAGGTGGATCTGTTGTGGATGGACTGGAGATAAGGGATAGGGTCCTAGTGCAGCTTAGACCATGAGGAGGAGTATGCAAGCCACCAGGACAGTCTACTGAGTCTGGGCACCGATGTTAGGGTTTTGTGGTGGAGGAGCACCTTGATGGACTGAGGCCAAGGAATACCAAAGCAGATCTCACACAAGAGATGTATTGATGGGGGGTAGCAAAAGGTTGCCTCTGAGTGGGACAAAAGAGACAAACAGACAGACAGAGAATGTGGGGTGTGATGTCAGAGACTTTATTAAGGTTACAAATGTCAAATTCGGTGGCTGGTGATGACGCGGTGCTGGCACTGAGACACTGAAGGTGGGCTATGAGAAGATTTTACACCCCGATAAGCCTCTCTGCTGACACACCAATCCAAATCAGACCAAATCAGACTGAATTAGAAAAAGCCCCGGTTTAATGGATAAAGCACTCCCAGGTGACTTTCCAACCCCCCAGAGAGGATTCAGAGAAGACAGACTGAAAAACCATGTGTCTGTTTTCTGGGGTGCAGTTTAAATAGCCTGTGCAAGTGGTCTTGAGCATCTCTTGGGGAGGAGCTGTGTTTGACAGAGCTTTCTGAGGGCAAGGACTGGGTGGAGAGGTGAGGCTTCCACCAGAACATTGTAGACTCTTTGGATGTATGGTGTCAGGGGCTGAGGTGGAACTTCCACTAGAATATTCCAGACTCCTTGGATATAGAGGTGCCAGTTCAAGTCTGGCTACATCTTGTAGGCATGGAGCAATGTGGAGAAGCAAGAGAGTCTGGAGTTCATGGGCTCACATTCAGCAGGAGGTATGAGTGGAGGAGCATCTGGTTATTTGTCATCCTGGAGACCTCAGGATGCAGAGAAGGCAAGTTGCTAGGAAAAATGGATTATCATTAACACATGCCCTAGTTGTGCTGAAAAGATGAATGCACAGGGCAGAAGAGCAGACAGGCCCTTCATTGGGAAATCTTGGAAAACTAAAGGGTGGAGGGTCCCAGCTATTGGACAGACCATCTATCCTGAATAGGTACCCGCTTGAGCCTGGAGAGATGGTACCAGCATGGATGTCCCAGGAGTTTGGCAGCCAAGGGGGTGGTGAGGGTCACAGTATAAGATCCTGTCCATTGGGGCTCTAGAGGCTTAGGAACTAGCTGTTTGAGGAGTACTCTGTCCCCCAGGGAGGGTGAGGCAGGCTCAGGGGAGTTGGGTCCATTGGTGTGGGGGCAGGTAGATAGCTGTCAGCATGTGGATGGAGAAGGGACCTCAGAAGGAAGAGGTAGGAGAGATACCCAACCAGTGGAGGAGTTTTGGCCAGAAGATGGTGACTGAAGGGGAAGGGCCTTCCATAAAGGAGTTAAAAAGGACTCAGGCCTGTAGAAGAGGATGGGGTGGCCCAGAGGTGGGTAAGGGCAATGGGGAGAAGGGAGGGCCAGGATAACCTGAGTTCAATGAAGAGCTTGGTGAGCTGTTGTTTGATGAGTCCATTGGTCTTCTCAACCTTTCCTGAGAATTGTGGGTGATAGGAAATGTGAAGCTTCCAGGAGATGCTGAGACTCTCCAACACAAGCTCCATGACCCTGGAAGTGAAAGCTGGCCAGTTGTCCATTTGTATGGTCTATGGCAGGCCAAATCTAGGGATGATGTGGTCCAGAAGTATTTTGGCCACCACATCTGCTGTTTCCCTGCCAGTCCTCACCCAGTTGGTGTCCTCAAAGCTGGTGCGGAGGCTGGTGTATCTGGAGTGCGCCCTGTGGATTGGCCTTGGTACATGTCTAGCAGGAAGAATAGACCTGTGAAATACTCAGAAGAGAGTATGGTGGCCAAGGTGAGTATGGCCCCAAAGCAGCTAAGAATATTACAACCAAGCAAAGTGTGGGGCAAGCAGGTATGACTAGAAAAAGAGTGTGAGAAGAATCGCCCTGCAAGAATGCATGGAAGTGGCAGGGTCTTAAGTGGGAAGGAAAGGGTCCTGTCCACCCCATGACAGAAATTGGTGAGGGAACTGTAGGACCCAAGTGAGATGTCAAAACCGAATAGGTAGCTTCCATGTCCAAGAGAAAGTCAATGGACTTACCCACTACCTGCAGTATGACCCTACGCTCCGAGAGGGCAGTGGGAGTCACCAAGTCTAGGCCACATCAGTCTTCTGCCAAGTTTAGGAGTTCAATGGCCAGAAGATTCTCAGTTGCAGGTGTTGTTGAGGCTGGACCTCCATGGCATGGCATAGAGGATGAGCCCCCAAAAGGGCATTCAGATCTCCACTGTCCAGGCTGTCGGCAGACAGGGCATGGCCTCCTGGGTGGCTGGGGGTCAGGACCATACCATGACCAGTGGTCCTGATGACCTCATTTGAAACAGGCTTCTGGCAGAGTTGACTTGGGCTGAGCTCCAGCAGGATGGAGCCTTGTGGTCAACTTTTCTTGTCCTGCTTGTGGGGTCCTTGGTGGCCTCAGGGCAGCTGCTAAGGCTTGGAGCGTAGCCTTCTGTTGCAGCCTTGTCTGTTGGGATGACTCACTCAGATGCCTCTTTTTGGGCATTAAAAACTTTAAAAGCTGTTTTCATCAAATGTAGAAGAGTTTAGGGAGCCTCCTTAGCCTTTTTTAATTTTTTCCTAATATCCGGCACTGACTAAGAAATGAAATGGGTGGCCAGGACCATGGCTTCTGCTGTGGAGGCTGGGTCAAGGCGAGTATGTTGAACCATGGTCTTTTGTAACCAGTTTAGAAAAATAACCAGGTTTTGGTCAGCTAGCTGTGGAATTTCTCTGAACTTATCAAAATTAACAACTTTGTCCAAGACCATTTCCATACCTTTGAGGAGGCAACAACTCATGAGGTCTTTTCTCTGGTGGCCATTTTGATCTGGTTGGTAATCCCAGTAGGGCTCTGTAGCTGGTGTCGCCATGTCACCCACAGGGACCATATTGTCCTCTCGGTGGATTTGGTCTTCATACTGCCTAGCTGCTGCCTGAACTTGAATTTGCTCCTCAGGAGTGAGAGTGGAGGCCTGGATCACATAAAGGTCATGCCAGGTCAGTCATAGGCCTGGGACAGATAACAGAATTCCTTGATATAAACAGAAGGATTAGCAGAGAAGGAACCCAGTCATTTTTTTATTTGTGAAAGGTCCTCAAGAGAGAAGGGTGCATGGACTCAGACAATTCCATAGGCTCCAGCTGCCTCTTGGAGAGGCTAGAGGAGGGCAGGAGTCTGTTGAGGCTGAGTATGAAAAGAAACCAGGGAAAATTCAGGGGCACAGGCCAGCATGTGGAGAGGACTAGGATGTGGGTTGAGGCGTGGCGGGGGAGGGGAGGACAGGAAGGCGGGTAAGGAGGAGGAATTTGGTCTCAGGGAGGAAGGGGGACGGGTGGACAGGGGAAGGAATGTGGAAAATGTGAGGAACGTTGGCCACTGAATGGAACATGTGACCCCACAGAAGGGGAGTGGGTAAGGTAAAGTTTGGGAAAGTGGGGGAGGGGCCAGTGTCTTCAGCAGCATGGTCTGGGCAGAATTTTCAGTGTCCCAGTTCCCAGATAGGTGAGAATCTGGAGGTGCCGTGACCCTAGACAACAAGACCAGTGCTGTGGGACATTGGCTACTGAGGGAAGGGCAGGAGCACGAAACCCAAAACCCATGGACATAGGGCAGTTCTGTCCAGTTATCTTTATGCTGACAAAAATTTTCAAGATCATAGAGGATGAAAAATTCTAAGGTTCCCTCCAGAGGCCACCTTGATTGGTTATCAAGAGCATACTATGGCCAGGCCATAGCACTCAGAGAAATCAAGCATTCAGACAGATGGTATCAGATAGCCCCATTTTGAATAGATTGTGTAAAAGACACCCCAGGGGCATTTGGGGATCTGGCTTCAAATGGCAGGTGCCCATTTCAGAAGTCTATGCTGGGACCCAAAGTCTAGGCAATGCATCCACTGTGGTAGGCCTTGGGTCAAAAAGGGGGAGTGTGGGAAATTCCCTTCAACAGAATGTCTCCTGAAGAAGGGTTCCCACAGAACAAAGGCAGGTCTTTGCTCTGGAATGGGTTGGGGGCCTGGCAAGGCCACATCTTTGGCAGGACACCTGAAAACTGGAGGAGGCCCTGGGTGAGATGAATGATAAACAGCTCTGGTTACCGTTCGAAAAGGTCACGAGTCACGAGCACAGCTGCCTAGTAGCAGAGAACTTTATTAGGAGGAAGGGGGGGACAAAAGAACCAGGCCTGGTAAAGGAGCACGTGCAGTGAGAGGGAACGATGGTGGGGGAGAGACAGAACAGAACGGAGACAGACGGTGGGGTCTGCACCCGGCTTTTTTTTTTTTTTTTTTTTTTGG